>CAXKWD010000413.1:0-103599 GCA_964059195.1 Ectobius pallidus
ATTCACAAGCCTGTTCTTCTTATACTTGTATGAAGTGTCAAGGTAAACATAGTACTTTGCTTCATCCTTCAAACGCTCCCATACCAGTAAACCCATGTGCCATGTTAAGAAGTGGTCCAGTTACTTGAAAGATTCTATACCCTACAGAAACTGTGTTAATAGCAGATGCTATTGGCGAGTACATTGAGGCTACAGCCATTCTTGATTCAGCTACGACTTGTAATTTAATTACAAATAGATTATTTCAACGCCTCAAACTTAAACCAACTTCTCGTAGAGAATATTTGCAAGGAGTAGTGTTTGAAAAGCGCACTCTCTGCAAGGTAGCATCTTTGTCACTGAAATCTAATGTTTCTGATTGGTCGTGCCAAACGAATGCTTTGGTTATTCCATGCATAGCTACTTGTAAGTTCCTTCGTGCTTACATAAGTACTGACAATTGGAATATTCCAGCTAACTTGAATTTAGCAGATGCTAAATTTAACCAACCTAAGTACCTAGATTTGCTCATTGGTACAGAGCTTTTTTCACAAATACTGTTATCAGGCAAAATCATGGCTGATAATCTGCCTGACATACATAATTCAGAACTTGGTTGGTACTTTATGGGTAAAGTCCCTCAATCTGTTACTTCTTCGCAGCATAGTATTCCTATGCCAAGTACTGCTTCTAAACATATGAGTGTTTCTAAGCAAACGACTTCTCACAGCAAAGCTAAAGCAGCTAATAGGCGTGAGAAGCCTCGTGTCAAGCAAGCTCATTTTAATCGCTCATTTCCTAGTTCTGACTCGTCGATCGATTCAAACTACTCTGCTTTCTTACATTCAGAATCAGCTGTGGATGAACAATTAGCTAGGTTCTGGGAATTAGAAGCTGTCAATAATTCTGCTCCATTCCATGATGAATCGGAATGTGAGAAACATTTCTCTCAAACTACAACCAGAGATGACTCTGGAAGATATATAGTTAAACTTCCTTTTACTGCTCCGCCTGAAACATTAGGTAGCACAAAGCAACAAGCTTACAAACGGTTTCAGCTCTTAGAAAAAAGACTGTCATCCAACGAATACTTACGTACTGAATATGTCAAGTTCATGCAAGAATATGAGGATTTAGGTCATATATGCAACGAGCTGACCACATTACTAATGCTCCTTGTGAATACATTATTCCTCATCACCCAGTAATTAAGCCTAGTAGCACTACTACAAAGGTTAGAGTAGTCTTCGATGCTTCAGCTAAGTCATCCAATGGAAAATCCTTGAATGACATTTTAGCTATATTCCTGTTGTGCAGCCTGACCTATTCTCTATTTTGCTCAGGTTTCGACTTAATCCAATAGCATTTACTGCGGATATCGCAAAGATGTACCGCCAAATATTAGTTCATTCAGAACACCAACCTCTTCAGCAAATTATCTGGAGAGGTACTCCCACGGAACCAATCAGTGTTTACAACTTGAAAACGGTTACTTATGGTACCGCTCCTGCTTCATTTCTAGCAACGAGATCTTTAAAGCAGCTCACCATTGACGAAGGTGATAAGTTTCCCTTAGCTTCTCAAATAATTAATAATTCAACTTATGTAGACGATGTAGTGTCATGTGCTGCTGATATCCATCAAGCACAAAAGATGGTATCAGAACTTCTTACATTGCTACCTCTTGGTGGTTTCGAACTTAGAAAATGGAGGTCTAATGATCCACGTCTTCTGAATAATATTCCAGTCGAATTACATGAAACACAAGATATTCATTCATTTGACGAATCTCATGACAATGCAATAAGAGCATTAGGTCTTTTATGGCAACCCTCAAGTGATCTGTTAAAGATACAAACTTCAATAGATCCTTCCAAACCATTTATAACTTGTACCAAGAGAACTCTACTTTCTTGTATAGCGTCCATATTCGACCCCTTAGGTTTGATATGCCCTATTGTAGCTCATTGTAAAATGATCTTTCAATCGTTATGGAAAATGACTAAGACATGGGATGAACGCATTCCAGATTGTGCAGCTAAACAATGGCTATCAATCCATCAACAATTACCTGACATTTCAGAAATAGCTATTCCAAGATTAGCTCTCCCTTCAGAAGCTATGTTAATTCAAGTACATGGTTTTTGCGACGCGAGTCAAAATGCTTATGGTGCATGCCTGTACCTGAAATCTATTGACAGTAATAATAAAGTAACTACTGTATTACTTTGTGCTAAGTCTAAAATAGCACCTATCAAACTAGTTACCATACCTAGACTTGAGTTGTTAGCAGCTCACTTGCTTGCTAATCTGACTCATAAAGTTGTACCTACGTTACAGTTAAACATTGCTAAAACATACTTATGGACTGACTCTAAAATAGTTTTGAGTTGGCTCAATCATTCGTCCACTACGCTAAAGACTTTTGTAGCTAATAGAGTAGCTGATGTACAAGAGTTAACTGCTGACTATTTATGGTCTCACGTCTCCTCTAAAGATAATCCTGCTGACTTAATAAGCAGAGGTTCAACTCCTCGTGAGTTAATTCATAATGCATTATGGTGGTCAGGTCCCTCTTGGCTATCCAAAGAAGATTCTACTTGGTCTCATAGGGAACCTATCGAACCTATTCAAGCACTACCAGAAGTGCGGATTTCTGCCTTTCTTCAAATTCAGCCTCCTGAACTTCTGCCCTATGTAACTAAGTTTTCACATTTGAAGACACTGCGTATGATAGCATATGTTCTACGATTCATAAATAATTGTAGGTCTGCTAAAATTAAGCTCATAGGTCCTCTCGAACCTAGTGAAATTTCAAATTCACTCTACACTTGTGTGAAAATAATTCAGCAAGTCGAATATCATGATGAAATCAATGCTTTGACTTCGTCTGATGTCGTTCCTTCATCTAGTAAAATACACTCATTATGTCCATTCATGGACAGTGATGGTAATCTTCGTGTTGGTGGAAGACTGAAGCACTCAGAACTACCCTTTGATGCGAAGGATCAGATTTTGCTTCCAGCTAAGCATCCTTTCACTAAACATCTCATTCGTTTTACACACTTCAAACTATGTCATGCTGGTTCCCAGGGAAAGGTTTTGGATACCTTCTGTAAGGAGAACAATTCTCTCTGTGATCAGACAGTGCAATGTCTGTTTCAGATTTCAAGCTCAACCTTTCCAGCAAAAGATGGCTGATTTACCATCTTCTCGTGTATCTCCTATTGCCCCATTCAGTAACGTCAGCATTGATTATGCTGGGCGCTACTCTATTAAATATGGTGGACCTAGATCAAGGATTACTACTAAAGCTTATATAGCTGTATGTGTTTGCATGTCTACCAAGGCTCTTCGCCTTGAATTAGTCACCTCGCTTACTTCCAATGCATTTTTAGCAGCCTTTTCTAGATTTACTGGTAGAAGAGGCATACCAGTTTCAGTCACATCGGATAATGCTACGAACTTTGTTGGTGCTCAAACTGATATCAGGCAACTTACAGATTTTCTATCTTCTCATGAACATCAATCGAAAGTTCAAGATTCTACTTCACATCTTAACATAAAGTGGAATTTTATTCCTCCTCACAGTCCCCATATGGCTGGCTTGCATGAAGCAGCTGTTCGCTCAGTTAAGCATCACTTGAAAAGAGTAATGACTTCTATGATACTTACCTTTGAAGAGATGTCAACTCTCTTAATTCAAATTGAAGCTATTTTGAATTCACATTCTCTTGTCACTCTTCATGAAGACATTGAAGACTTAAATTATCTTTCTCCAGGTCATTTCCTTATAGGAAGACCTTGGAATTCATTACCCACCTCAAACCTATCTAGTAGCACTTCTTTGCGTTCAAGATGGAATGCTATGAATCAATTTCTACTTGGCTTTTGGAAGAAATTGTCCTCTGACTATTTACATTCTCTACAGCAACGTTCTAAATGGCTAAAGACTCTTCCTAATGTAGAAATAGGAACACCTGTTCTTCTACTCGACGACAACGTTCCCCCTTTACGTTGGGTTATGGGTGTTGTACACTCTATTCATCCTGGATCTGACGGACTAGTTAGAGTAGTCACAGTTAGAACATCTACAGGTTTCTACAAGCGACCAATTGTTAAACTTGCTCCCCTTCCCATTTCTAATATTGAATATGAGTAAACCTCTTTATTATTCAAAGTTTAAATCTACTCTTTTCACATAATCTAATATATTTTAAAATTATTTTCAAGAAAATAATTTTGCGGGCAACTTATGTTCAATCATAGCTTTTAACTATCTACAAGTTTAGATATTTTGCTGCCAACTTGACAGCAGTATATGCTATTCATCATTTTTCTCTAGTTTTATTGTTTTAAGTTTAGACTTTTTAGATTATTGCATTACATTCTTTATTCATTTACTTACAACATTAGATTTATTATTTACCATTAGTAAATATTGCTCATTATGTTCTATTCATTAATATTTGAAGTTTAAAGAATATTTATTCATATTTATGCCTATCATGTTGGCTACGGATATCTTTCTCTGTTACTTCCTGTTTCTGAAGTCAACATGACTCAAATTATTATTTAAATAACATACATTTTCTATCTTGCAAGCTATTATCCCTATTCATTGTCTGTTATTATTCATATTTGATTATTATTTTTGTATCCAGTCTTCAGGATACATTTCTTGAGCAGTTTATATGCATTTCATATAGCTCAATGACTTATTTCCTTCTTCTTTTCACAACAATTCATTACTCAGACATGAAAGGATTCATGTTCTTTGGTGCTTCGGATTATCGTGATATAGTCTGAACATCAACATTCATTCTACTATTTGTGTGGATAATACATCCTACAATATATATATGTAGATATTTTTAGCCTAGACCCTCAAAAATCACAACTTAAGAGCGAAGGACCAAGATGCCTGAAAAATGGAGAGTAGTTATGGAATATATATGAGATAAATTGTTGTTAAGAATGTTAGGTTAGAAGAGCAACTGTACAATTAAATGTATGAAATGCTTATTTATTTTTGTATTGTTAACAGTATAGAGCTTTATAAAGAGATATTACAAATTTGCAGAAAAGATATTCTAGGTCATATATAATGTCAATTTATTACTTATTATTTCAAGATCAAGAAGTTATAAATTGTATAGCATTAACATTCCTATATACAGTATAAGAGAAATTAGGATTAAAATGTTATCTGTAACAGCTCAATGAATTATACGGTAATGATAAGAACTATAGGTCTATTCAAAATAGTTTACATCATTACGATTTTGAATACGCTATAAATTCTTTAAGGTCTCTTTTTATGTTATGACAAATCTTGTGATTTGTGACGTAAAGAGTATAAAATGCAGTAAGTCATAAATTAATGCAAGTTATATAAATTAGATAAAACCTTAAAAATATTAATAAGTTTCTGTAATAAGAAACTGTCAATTATATAAAATGTCACTTGACCATTTAACATTGACTACTGGTGATTTAATACAAAATATTGTATTTCACAATATATTCTGTATACAAGTAGTTATATATCTAACGGTTAAAAATTGTTCATTGAGGAGATTGTGGTAAAATTAATATATGATGTGATATTCATATTACAATTGTTAATCACTAGTATATGATTTTTGGTTGTTCTCTTATGTATAGGTTATAAGTTTCTAAACTTCTTCTTATGCTTGTAATCTTCTTTTTATAAGTACTATTAATTTCTCTAGTCCTATTTTGGTGAGTTATGATTCCAATTCTAGATTCTTATTAATGACGTAGATAATAAATCATTTTGCTCTTCTTGTAGATGAAGTTATTAAACAGAGATTGGCAGGCATTTAACCATTCGCTCATATAATGTAGGTTGGTGGGTTGGTAGGTTTTGAGGGTCTAGGCTAAAAATATCTACATATATATATTCTAAATTACCCTCAAATAAAAAAGATGAAATTCATCAATATCCTACAAGTTCTACACTTCTTTATCATATGCTTCGTCAAGTAAGCAATATTACTAGTGCATCGAGAAATGTACTTAATCATTCATTCAATTTATGCCTGGCAAAATGGCGTTTCTGTGTTGTGTTTTGCTAATTGCTAAATAGCTGGGACATCACGACACACGTTCTCATTCATATAGCAGATAAAGATTCTGCTAATATCAATCTAAATAAGGACATATACTTCGCTTCAAGTAAGTAATCATTAGTGTTACTAAAAGTGATTCCAATTTCCATACATCTACGCTTTAAACATTGATCTCATTGTTGCGATTTGGCTATCATTAAATAGCCTATCCATCAGACTTGACATTCAGTTTCTAGTCGTGGAAACTATTTATACAAGTGTCACGCTTCCCGGACAGATGTATATTTATTCACAAATGTGATTATATGTGACATCAAGACTAAACTTTCATCTCCATTATCTACAAACTCTCATTCAATCGTTTATATGGTAGATGGTGACAATGTTCGCATCCTCGAATCATAACTTCAATCTCATGCGTTAAGGTGGATTCACATATGACATCAAACACCAACACTCTACACTAGAAGATTGTCAACCATTATATTAATCTGTAAATGCTATCTTCAAGAAGACTTTCAGCTGAGAAGCATACTTTCTTCATTCCAACGCTTTTCAAGAAAGTGAAAGTGTATTCATTCGTGTGTTTTAGTTTATAATTAAATATTATCTCTTATATCATTGTTTTCATTGAGTGATGCATGTTATACAACTTATTCAATTCAATTCCTCCATTACAGTGGAGGTGGTCCTCCGCCAGAGATCTCATTAGTTGTGGTTTGCACGAAAGGTGTTAAGCACAAGTAAAGTTTCATTCTCGTGTAGGTTTTAGGGACTCAGTCCGCTCTTACAAACATACACCTCCTATTCCTACAGTTCACAAAAGTTCGTTTTTGAGATTGTTTAATCGATTACGGTAAAGCCAATTGAACTTTCTTTTATATATTAAGCGCCAAGGCTTCCGGGTTCGATTCCAAATTCTTTGTATATATTTACAATCTGTATCTTCTCGTCTACATATTATTTTAGATTATGCCTATTACTTTTACTTACAATATGTGGTGTACTTCTTCACACATTATGCAACTGAAAAACACAACGAATTAATTAATTAATTATACTATAAAATACGTCATGTATTTAGCAACTGATGTCACCTATTTTTCTTCAGAATCAACAAATTTGCCAAGGCAACGATAAAAACAAATGAAGTCTTGTTTGCTATGTACTCGTGTATGTTGTTAAACATGTAAGTATATGATATATATATACCAAAGCAAGTAACTAACTTAACCAGAACTTATGTTTTTTTCAATTTACATAAGATATAAATAATTGCACGATGTGTGCGGAATCGAAGTAAACATCTGACTAGGCTTATCGCCCTACCGTGAAGTATGTGCTGGTGAGATTAACGAAGGAAACGACACGAAACAGTTAGTCAAGGCAAGTCTGTTGATTACTTTTGCTCCTTACACATGTTGGATCAAGTATAGTAAAACCTTTCGCACTGTAGTCTAACAGCGAGGGAAAATGACAATTCTAGGTTCAAACAAGAATATTATTTAAATAATGATAAAGTAAGTATTAATGTACCCTAGATGATAAGGACTACGTTTATTTTAAAATTGGTCTACAACATACAACCCACCTCACTGGTGTCTGCAAACATTCCTTACGTCGACGAACATTCGATTAATGTTTAACGGGTTTCAATAAATTATCATTAGTGAATCTGTTGATTAGATCAAAAGCCCACTTAGGTTGATCAGTAGGAACCAAATGACCAGCATTGCGCACCAGGACTTCAGTGAAGTTCCCTGCAGACTTCATGTATCCTGCAAGATCTCCATCCACATACCAGGGAACACGTGTGGCATTACTATATTCTTCTGCAGCACCAAACTGTAATGTATTGAACATGCATACTGATAGGGGGTATGCTACTATAATATCCAACTGACCGTTATAGTAAAGAACTCTGTAATTATCCAAGAGAACTTCAAGCCATGGACGAACGGAATTCATGAAATCTGGTATCATCTTCTCGAATACTAGAACACCATATGTATATTCGGTATTGCCAACATGAAGAGCTTTGCGCACTTCTTCTTTCTGGACGAAAGCTACGTAATCCCCACCAAATTGTGGTGGCTTCCAATACAGGAAATTGAAGATGTGGTCATATCCTGATTGCTTGTAGAATATATACATAACACCTTTCCAGCTCTGAAATATATGGAACCATTTAATTAATGTTAGCCTTCTGAATAAATATAGGAATATAATTAAATATAGAAATTAATGGCATGTGATTATTATTAAAATATTGTGTGTGATATTTTGTATAGTCTATGTTGATCCAAATGGTATTGTCTAGTCTATAATAATAATTTGTTTGTTTGATTATTTATTTTTAGTCTTAGTTTTAGTCTCAGTTTTAGTTTACTTCTTAGTTTGATTTATTTTGTTTGATTTGTTAGTGTTAGTTTTAGTCTGTTTCTTTTTCAATTATATTTTAATTCTTATATTTGAAATATAAGTAGCTACTGTGATTGGAGTCGGCCGCGGTGGTCTAGAGGTAGCGTGCCCGCCTCTAGATCCGCAGGGCGCGGGATCAAACCCGGCCGCGGTCGATGGATTTTTCAGGACGTAAAAATCCTGGGCACGGAGTCCTCCGGGAGGGACTTTAAGCTGGGGGTCCCGTGTCGTAGATTTACGGCACGTAAAAGAACTCCAAGCCTAAATTAGAGCCTCTGGACAAAATTTCTCGGCCCTTTCACGTCCAAGAATTACTTAGTTTCCAGAGGGGGGTTGCGAGGCGATGGGCTTACCACCTGTCCCTCTACCCTCTCTCGGAAAATAAGCATATCAAAATTAGTATAGGTAATGAAACCTCCATTGGACGCCCCTTCGCCCCATCCTGGGTACCAGATACAGAGATACTGTGATTGGAGCATCACTCCGCTGTAGCCATAAATAACGAAGGAATGCAGAATTCTATCTTATTTAGAAACCAGTATCAACATTCACGCTTTATACGACCAATTTACTTTAGTAAACATAATTCAAAATATATCTATTTAATTTAATTTATGTTATAAAGTCCCTCTGAGGTAAATGGCCGAGCTGCGTTTACACTATGTAACTTGTTTAATAAAGTTATTACATGTAACAAGTTATATGTAACATATAACAAGTTATATGTAATTATTGTTTAACAAATACGTTATATAACTTTTTTTATATAAGTAAAGTTTAGAGAGACAAAAAGACATTTATCTGCACAGTAGTGATGTGGGCCGGAAATATTCCCAGTGAGAAGGAATTTATAAAATTTCCTTGGGCAGGAAATATTCCCAAAAGTGAGCATTTATAAAAATCGTTAGTTTTCAATGTTTACTGCTTAATAACGGTCAGGAACCTTAAAATGAAACTATTTCAGTAAAATTCCACATGTTTATCTAGGAACCGCCTAGGAAAGTATTACCTTTTCCTATGATATAATTTTTCACTTATTGTCAGAACAATGTACCCTAAGTCATCTTCTTTTAAAAATATAATAAAATTTCCTGATAATCTCTTCTTTAAAAAAATAATTCGTGATAATCTCTTAGGTTTTCTTTATAAACTTATATGTTATAAAGTGGTACCTCACACTTATTTAAACAGGATTAAAGGTAAATCATTTAACATAATTGTTAATAGATTGTGTTGGTATTTAAAATAAAATGCCAGAAACCAACACCTTCAACATTACACAAACACAAATTGAAATATTATATATATATAATTAAACATAAATCAATCCCATGGTCTAGGCTAATCCTACTTTAGTGTAAGGGGAAAATTAGTATGATTTATGAGGGCTAAGAGGAAGCTGCGACTTGGCAGATGTGGCCATCCAAATCTTAGGAGCTGCAGTCACTTCTGCCACCACAAAACGTACATTCAGTACGTTTTTCATGGATGGAATCTAAAAAGAGGAACCGCCTTTCATCTGAGCGAGCAGCTAAACTCACTTATCTTTCATACAACTGGAAACTGATGAATGCTCAACCTCAGAAGAAGAAAAAGAAGAGTGAATCTACTGGAGTTCAAACCCAAAGTGCTGGTAATCCAGACGATCCAGGAGAAGGGAAGGACCAAGAAGAAAACTTAGATCTTGGTGATGATGAAGGCCATGATGACAGTGATGATATTGGCATCCTTTCTGATCAAGAAGAAAAAGAAGAGGATGATGAAGAAAATCTAATGGACTTCAATGAAAGTGACTGGGTCAACTTCTAAGATGAAGTCAAGATCACACATTTAAGCAAGTAGGCCTATTACTAAATGTTGTTTGGGTTCGTACTGTTTATGATTATTACTGTAATTTGTGTCTAATTAATATTCAGTCTCTTCAATGAACACTTTTGTTAATCTTCTTATTGACCTTCAAGAACCAGGGCAAATTTTATTTAACTTCCTCATTTTCATTGTTATCTACGTGAAAAGCCAGTACGGCAATATTTTATACGTAATTAATTAATGTTCATTTTTTATGTTCTTTCATTAATTATATATTAATCTTTGAACTTATGACAGTTTTTAGTTTTATTTAACCTAATCATGATTAAATTCAAGTAACAAATAGGTATCTGAGTTTTCTTGCTCGTAAATAATAAATTCCGGGAACATTTCCTGGGAATATTTCCTCGAGATTAGGTTCCTGCCAGATGGCGCTGTGAATTGAACGCTGGCGTAGCTCACTTGGTAAGAGCATTGGAACGGATAGCCAAAGGTCCTGGGTTCAATTCCCAGTGTGAGAGGAATTTTTCTCCTATAATATTATCACAATATTATCTCAACTATCTTCTGTAACTTGTCAGTAGATATTGATGAATTTAATTTTTCCGTTTGTGGTGATTATGTTTGTATAACGAAATTGTCCACCTAACCACAAATAATTAGATTTATCCAAAAGTTCAATCTATGCAACGTTTACTATGCTTTTCAGGTAGTCATGGCAACTACTAAACGTGACCTCAAGTTCTCACTGAGTCGTACAAATACTAATAAGAGCAACAAGACAGACAGAAACAAAATTATGTAGATGCTACTTGTTTAGAAACGCAGACTGGAACAACTATCAGACACGATTCGGGGATCAACTTCCGAACAATGGGCTCAATACTGGGCCCTCTTTTGTTCATTTTATATATTAACGATATGCCAACTATTTTAAATAGTAAAACCATTTTATATGCGGACGATACCTCACTTCTTATAAGTGGCACAGATATTAATTCTTTAAGGAATAATTCCAACACAGCAATTGAAACCATAACAAGATATTTTGTAGAAAATAATTTAACAATTAATTTAAAAAAAAGTCAAGTTTTAAAATTTAAAACAAATAAAATTGATAGTAGTATTCAGATATTCATAAATGGTATGGAATTATCTAACAGCCAATACTGCAATATTATAGGTATAACTATTGATGACAAGTTATCATGGGAAAATCATATAAATAATTTGTGCAATAAAATATCCAGTGGTATTTATTTGATTCGTAGGTTAGCTCAAATAGTTGATAATAATGTTTTATTAAAAGTATATTACGGCACAATATTTCCTCATCTAAACTATGGCATTGTGATATGGGGATCTGCAACGAAAGGAAGATTGGTAAGAATTTTATTGCTACAAAAGAAAAATTTTAAGAACCATTTTTAACCTAAACTATTTAGAATCGTGCAGAGATTTATTTATTGAGAACAAAATTTTAACTGTATTTGGTTTATATATATTTAATGTAATTCTTTTGGCTAGAAATAATGAAAATAAAATAAAATTCAACAGTGAAATTCACACGCATCAAACCAGGACTTGTAACAATATGCATAGAAGTCATGTTCAGCTGAAAATCAAACAAAATTCTCCTCTCAATAGTGGAATATACTGGTATAATAAATTACCTTTAGAAATAAAAGATAAAGAAATTTACAATTTAAGAAAAGTCTCAAACATTTCTTGATAAATAAATGCCTGTACTCATTTGATGACTATTGATATTATAAGTCTTGTATTTATTGTTTAATCAAGCTGATTTTTTATTATGTAATTTTATGTTATTATTTTATCTTAACATGGGACAATGTCTGAAACCACATTGTATGGTACATAGACAATAATAAAAATTATTATTATTATTATTATTATTATTATTATTATTATTATTATTATTACTGGTTACAAATACAGACATGGCGACTAGAATTAGAGACATCAGCAAGGCTATAAGAAAGGCGGCCAATAAGGTCTTGCAGAAAACGCTCCCAAAAAGAACCACTGTGAGGTGGTGGACGCCTGAACTAACACAGCTCAAGCGGGAAATGTACGCCCACAGGCGAGCGTTCCAAAGAGCGGACGGACAGGAAAGACAAAGACTCTACGCAATATATCGACAACACAGAGAACGATACACCCGTTCGGTACACGAAGCCAAGAAAGATAGCTGGCATGACTTTGTATCGGAGCAAAGCATGACCAACACCAGGGGAGTGGCTTATCGCATACAAGCAAGCAAAATTAGAAACAGTAGTCTCAAAAGATCGGACGGGAGACAAGCAGAAGCATGGGACGAAATAGCCGACACACTACTAACGACTCTTGTGCCAGATGACGATCTACAGAATGAGACAGCTGAACAAAGGAAAATCCGTAGACATACTCAAGAAATCATAGATGACGGAGAACATATCCAACCATTTGATAACGAGGACTTACAGTTGACTCCACAAAGACAAAGAAATCCCCAGGACTTGACGAGATTAATCCGGAACTAATAACTAAGGGTGATGCAATGTTGCACGCGCACCTCCTGGACATATTTATCACATGCATTCGGCTACGTATGTTCCCGAAAGCATGGAAAAAAGGACAACTCTATCCCATTCTAAAGTCGTACGACAAAGACACAAATTTACAGAAATTATATAGACCGATCTGCTTGCTCCCGGTAGGGAAGATCTTGGAGAGGCTCGTTCTCTCTAGGATCGAAGATTTACTAGAACCATCGTACTCCGATACCCAAATTGGTTTTAGGCCCGAAAGGAGCACGGAGGATGCAATCACAAAACTACAAGGAACTCCCAATCGAAATACGTGGCAGGAATATTCATTGATATTGAGGGGGCCTTCGTTAATGTATGGTGGCCCCAAGTCCTAAATAGACTGCGAGGGATTGGGTGCCCTGCGGATGTATATGGAATTATCCAAGATTATTTTTGAGACAGGGAAGTTAGATTAAAAACACTTATCATACTCGAACGGCTGCCCAGAAGGCTCAGTACTAGGTCCTAGTATTTGATGAAGCTATAGGAACAATAGAAGAAAGCCAGGAGGCTAAGCCAGTAGCTTTTGCAGATGATATGGTCCTCCTTATCGAATCAGATAGCCGAGCCTCAATAGAGGAGAAAGGAAATTCCGTCATGTTATCATTCACCAATTGGTGCAACAAGGCCAAATTAAAACTATCACCAGGAAAAACGAAGTGCCTACTCCTAAAAGGGAAATGACACCCACTAAGACTTCTCAGAATATTTGCGCTGGGAACCCGAATCCAAAGCACAGTGTCCCTGCGCTATCTAGGCGTAGAACTCCAAGCAGGCAACAAGATGGATCGAGAAGTAGAAAAAATATGCACTACATCGGTAAACCTTTTCCACTTTTTAGGTAGGCTTTCAGGTCAAAACATAGGGCTACAAATAAGTTATTCAAATTATAAAAGGCTATATTCGGCAGTGTTCCTGGCACTAATTACATACGCAGCCCACGGATGGGGTCCATACATAAATGCACGCCATAAACGTCAGTTAATTACGGCACAGAGACAAGCTCTACTTAGAGTCACCAGAGCATATTCGACTACATTAAATGACGCGCTACCAGTTATTGCTGGAGAAATCCTAGTAGATCTGCTACTAGAGGAAAAAGTAAATGCTTACAAAATACGAAAACACTTCCCTACTCGAATTGCAGAGCGGGAACTAAATGAAACATTTACGAAAGGTATAATCGTTGAGAACTAATGAAGCAGCTTAGAAGCGCTACTATACATGCATGGGAATGACGCTGGAAAGATGACAAAAAGGGCCTCCTAACAAAGGACTATTTCCCTAGCGTCCGCAGACACTTAGTAAAAAATGAATCGTTCCTGATTACTCAACATCTCAGTTCTATTCGGGAATGGCTATTTCACAGCAAACTTATTTAGGCTTAAACTAGCGGAGGATTTCCTCTGCTACTGTGAAGACTGTGAGCTGATACAATGTACCACGCTCTGTATACATGCGCGAGATATAGGGAAGCACGCATTAGCCTAAGAGAGGTAGCCAAAGAAGCAGGCGAAGTATGGCCACCAGAACTTAGTTTTTGGACGACAAAGGGAGCTAACACTAATTTCAGAACATTCACACGCCACGTGATAGAAAGCAGGAAACAACAAGAAGAAGATGATGCTTAAGACACACCGAATATGAGACGAATACGCCTTGGGGGAATGCTCAGATCCCCTGGGGCCATAGCGAGCAGGACTGATATGGCAAATTGGCCAAGACTTGCCTCGGAAGCTGCGGGATAATCTCGCAGTAACCGATCTGAGTGAGGTTTTTGCGGGGTTTCCCTCACTCTATAAGGTGAATACCAGATCGGGGACACAACCGCCGCGACAATAGACAATAGACAGATGAACAAACCAAAGTTAACTGAATAAAATGCCAAAGTCAATTCATCATACATTTTCCCTGTGTCCTATGATCAAGAGAAGGTGACGCGACGATCTTAGAACAAATGCGAAATCGGTTGTTGGACCGGAGATATAGCCTATGGCTCAGGTAATCCTGGGGTGGAAGGCGGAGCTTAAAATATATATATATATGTTTTTCAGATGTGCAATAGTATAATAATAATATAACCTAATCTCACATACAGGTATATGTTCCTCTACAAAACTCTCATATGTAATATTAACAATTTTCATTAATGTTCCACGTCTTGATGGAGCTGATATATCGTATAAATAAATATTTCCAAATATTATCACAGAATATATAGTAGTACAAACTATTGTCGATCACACTGTACTCAATTACACATTAGAACCAGCAAATGTTGACATAGCCACTTTGAAATTGTTAAAATAATTAAAATTGTATTAAATTAATATATAATGTATAACTGTAGGTTGGTGAGGTTAAAAGGTGTGCACTGTCATGCCATTGTCTGTTGCATCTCTATTATGCAAATGTAAATTTGCCGACCACTTCACAGCAAATTATTGTAACTCGTAGGCGCACTGTATTCCAGTAATTGTAGATTAATTGTAGGTTAATATTAACCAAATTGGTGATGGTTCGTGGTAGTATGGTAGTATCGCGTTGCATTAAATGAACTTTATCGCATTTATTTCTCTCTTGGATATGCGCCTTTCGATCATATCTTGATCATCATCAATCCCTATTTATGACTGTAAATTTCGATGTCCGGATTGCCTGAGTACAACTGTGATACTCAAAAATGCCACGAAGTTCAATTAATGCAACGAGATACTACCAGGAACCATCACCAATTTGGTTAATATTAATCTACAATTATTGGACTTCAGTGCGCCTACGAGTTATTTTATATTAATGACAATAACTTGCTGAGAAGTGGTCGGCATATTTACATATGCATAATAGCGACAATGGTAAGATAGTGCACAGCTTTTAACTTAACCAACCAACTGTTATACATGATTTTAACAATTTCTAAGTGGTTATGTCAACATTTGCTCGTTTTAATGTGTAATTGAGTACAGTATGATCGACAATAGCTTTTACTACTATATATTTTGTGATAATATTTGGACATATCCATTTAGACAATACACCAGCGCCATCAAGATATGGAACATTGATGAAGATTGTTAATATTACATATGAGAGTTTTGTAGTTTTATATGTGAGATCAGGTTATATTATTATTATACTATTGTACATCTGAAAAGCATAGTAAACGTTGCATAGATTGAACTTTTGGATACTGTACATCTAATTATTTGTGGTTAGGTGGATAGTTTCTTGTTACTAGACATACGCAGCAAAATGTACTTGTAGCAGATTACATGTAACAAGTTAAACATTTCCCACTTCATAACACAAAGTTATATGTAACAAGTTATATGTATTTGTAACAATTTTGGAAAAGGTGTTATATAACTCAAGTTATATTAACAAGTTACATAGCGTAAACGCAGCTAACTGGTTATATAACACAAAAATCAGTTATAAAAAAACAAGTTATATGTAACAAGTTATATATATTTGTAACAATTTTGGAAAAGGTGCTATATAACTCAAGTTATATTAACAAGTTACATAGTGTAAACGTAGCTTTAAGGATGAACTGCCCTTTACAAAAACAGAACAGCCTACCTTCTAGTAACATAAGACAAACGGTTAGCTACATACTACCTAGGTATAATAATAGAAAAATATGGAACTTAGATGTTGTTCTCTGAAATATTCACGTTATTTCTTTTTAAATGCATGTAGATTTTACTTTTTTCAAATTACATTCGTACACGCTTCGCCGTGGTAAAAAAATTGCCCCCATATTGTGTGCAAAGTCGTCGATGGATTTCGGCTCCTGGATCACCTCCAGACGAAAAAAAAGGTCACTGCACGCTGTTCTGCTTTAGTGAAAACGCGAAGCTTGTTTAATGTGCAACAGCGCACCACACAGTGGAGTCATATAATAATAATAATAATAATAATAATAATAATAATAACAATAATAACAATAATGTTTATTAGCCGATGTCCATACAGGTGAGGCATCGTCAATATACTTAATAACAGTTCTTATAAGACAAAGTCAGCAGTAAGAAATTCGTGTACACAGTAAAATGGTCTCCTTGTCAGCCATGCATATACATAATTTTTAAAACTATTTATGGGTAAGCAACGGACGCTTAAAAACAGTTTGTTGAATAAATTAATTCCATTATAAAAAGAAGTGTTATTAGTGCTGTTTAAACGACACTTTGGTAAATTTAAATCTGCCCTGTGTCTTGTATGCACTTCTGTATAACTAAAATTCTCCATATTCTTCTTGACGTATTCCTCTTGAATAAAATACATATAATTTAAAAACTTTCATAATATTCATTTCAGTAACAAGAGATCTACAGCTTTCTCTCTAACTTTTGTTTGCCATTATCCTCAGGGCCTTTTTTTTTAAAAGTAAAATCGAATTTGTTTCCCTGGAATGACCACAGAGATATATTCCATAAACAATATGGCTTTGTAAAAGAGCAAAATATACAGACCTTAAAACATCGAGTGAAAAGCAAGTCTTAATCCTTCTTAGAACAAAGATACCTCTAGCCATTTTCTTACAAATATTTTCAACATGGGGCTTCCAAGTAAGCTTAGAGTCTAGGTAAAAACCAAGTAATTTTATATTTTCGCAGTTATTAGGTATCGTGCTTGTGAGACCAAAAGAATGTTTCTGAGTCTTTGAATCATTTAGAGCAAACCCAATTCTACATAACCAGTCCTTTGCAGCTTTGAGGCCATTCATTTCCATTTGTTTCATCAGATCCAGGCTTATCAGAAGATATTAGAGTGGCATCATCTGCATATAACACGATATCCACTGGTATATTATAAGACAGATCATTTACTGCAATGAGAAAAAGTAATGGTGCCAGTATAGATCCCTGTGGAACTCCACAGTTTATGGATCGAATATCGGAACTTTGGTCGTTTATACTAACAAACTGATTCCTGTCATATAGAAAGGACTTAATTAAGTTCAACTCAGCGTTATTAATCCCAAAGTATTGTAACTTTCGTATTATCAGTTAATGATCTATGGTGTCAAAGGCCTTAGTTAGATCACAGGCTGTTAGTGATAGTAGATCCTTATTTTCAAAAGCTGTGATGATCTTTTTGACTACATATTCAGTAGCTACCACCGTGGACTTTCCTTAAAAAAACCCATACTCTTTGGGTGATATTATGCCTCTTAGATATTCCAATAACTGTTTATGCAACAGAGATTCAAAGATCTTGGGCAGAATTGGTACCAAGCTTACTGGACTATAATTAGCCGGAGAGTTTTTATCCCAATTTTTGTAGATTGGAACAACTTTACTTATTTTAAAGCGGTCAGGGTAAATTGCATACTGAAAACATACATTAATTAAAGTAGTTGGGGGGCTAAAATAGACAGGATAATCCTCTTAACGAACTAGTTGGACATGCCATATACAGTCGTTCAAATAAAAAACGTCGGGACTAGTATGCTGTTAAAATTAAAGTTTTGACGCATTAGTTCACAAGTTTCCTATAAAAAACACAAAATACAGGTCATTTTCGGAACATATGAGGCCATGCGGCAGGAGGGAAAATATGAACAAGGAGGGAAAAAATGAACAACGCGGAAAGCGCAACACACGATATTCAACTTAATGCATTGTCATAATTCATTTTGCTTTGTGTCATCGCCACATACAAATGCTAACGTGAGAGAAAGTGTAGTTAGGGCTGTAATTGACCTGCATTTTTCGGTCTCTGAAGCAGCGAGAAGGTTCCATATTTATGAAAAGCAGCTCAGAGGTGGGAACTTTACTACAATGCGACCGGAAGTTTTCATAGCAAACGTTGATCTGGCCGGACGCGTATTTCGATGCTAAGATTGGTTGCAGATGCTGAGCGTAAGTTATTGATTTTGCACTACAAGTACCGGTATTATAAAATAAAATCTTAAAAAAATGCTCCTTGAATAAACATATTCCTCGCGAATCTATTAATTATTAATATTATAAAAATTTGCAACCAAGAATATGGCGGATTTGAGGCATATAGCCACAGCCTTCTATACATGTTTGTTTTGGAACAAAACTGACTAAATAATCAAGAAAATACATGGATAGACAAGAGGAGTGTGTGAACCTAACCTTAAGTCTTCCTGTACATGCGCATATGCTCGTTCGTGATACTTAATGAAATACCTCCCGACGTTTTTTATTTGACCGACTGTACATCATTGCTCCGAGAATTTGACAATTTGCTTGTTACGTTGTACACCTCCTCTCTGGTGATTAGTTTCCATTTCAAACTTGTACCACATTGTGGGGCATTTTCACATATGTTCATGGCCTTTGTTATATCCATTTGACTGCTATTAACAATATCATTAACTGATTGAGTACAGTACTGTTGAAAAACCTGTGGTTCAATTTCAACCTTGTTAGAAGTATTCATGTTTATTTCCGTTTTAACTATGTTCCAGGCTGCTTTAGTTCTATTATGGTCTGTATTAATAAAATTATTATGAGCACACTTCTTCCTTTCAACCACTAAACTTTTATAATTGTCATTCAGCAACTCGTATTTTTTCTTGTCACTT
This sequence comes from Ectobius pallidus, assembly GCA_964059195.1. Taxonomy (NCBI): domain Eukaryota; kingdom Metazoa; phylum Arthropoda; class Insecta; order Blattodea; family Ectobiidae; genus Ectobius; species Ectobius pallidus. The sequence continues at coordinate 19,461 of CAXKWD010000413.1, forward strand.
TCCAGATTAGTAGATTTGAAAACCGTCCTCTGAGCAAGTACTAGGCCACGGGTGCGCAACTGTGGCACATTGTGCCACTGTGCAGTGGGGTAATGTCTCCCACTACAGTCGCCCTTGACGTCAGAATAAAGCAGTTTCGACGTGAAACTGAACATGAAGAGCAGGTTTCATACGTCACAGCTGTGGATGGGACTAAAACGTTTCCCCTCAGTTGCTCAGGTATGTAGGCTACTAGGCGATGTAGTTTATCGAGATCATTACTGTACCACTTAACAGCACTCCTAGTTTGTCTTTTATATTTATATGGAAAGCAGTAATTATAGTATACTAGCATATGATCGATAAAATTTGCGAAGACAGTATTAATGTCTCTTTCATTGTTTAAAATTTCCCAGTCAGTATCATACATAAATTGACAGAACATTTCTATATTGGCCTCATTCATATTACGAAACCTATTAAGTTCTCTGTTTACTTTCAGTTTACTCTTATTTACAGTCATCAACAGAGACTCATGATCTGCAATACATCATTCTATATGTCTAACCGAAATTATTTCCTTACTGATGTCTGTTAAAAAATAGTCTAGACAAGAAGTCCCTCTCGTAGGACTCATACTAGTGGCATACATATTAAAAGTCCTGAGCAGATCCAAAAGTTGGCCAGCCTAACGGCTTCCTTCTGGAATATTTACATTTAGATCGGTTCCAATGATAATTCTTATTTTAGGCCTATTTTTACATTTTTTAGTATTTTTTAGTATTGCTTCAAAACTATTCAGAAAATCATAAAAATAGCCATTTGGAGATCTATTTAAGGCGATTACAATAATATTATAATCTAAAATTTAAACTCCACAAGCCTCACAAGTTTTTTCTATACAATTGTCATCAATGTCAATAGCTTTAAAATTTAGTCTCTTGTTAAGAAATATACTGGACCCACCGTTTTTATGAATAGATCTACAGAATGTAGAGTCAATTTTAAAGCCATTAGATACATACAGATCCATCTCTCTGCTCTGTAACCAATGCTCACTGACACAGATCACATCTGGGCAGAGACCTAAAAATGACGCTTCCACAATTTCCAGTTTGTTTCTGACACACTGCACATTTGTATGGATTAACTTAAATCCATTATGATTGTCTTCCCTCAGTCATTCATCGGCCAGATTACATATCTGTTCCTGCTTAAGTTTTCCATAAAATTCGGAGAACAGGCAGCTTTCGGGCCACAAATCGGAGTTAAGTATTCTGTTGAACTCTGATTCGTCTACCTCGACATGAAAAGACGAGTACGAATCATATTTAGTTCTTAATTTTGTCACTTTACTACACAGGTTATGTTGTTCCAAATGAGTCTTCATTTCAGCGGATGTAACCTAGGATGCCAACCTCGTCACGAAAATTGCCTTTTTTCTAGATAGCCTACTTTAGCTGCAATTTTCAAATTGTTAGATTTACCAGTTCCTTCTCCCGTCACCTTTTCTTTCACTTTCAACTGAAACCCACCATCGGCAGCATCTGTCGGAGAATGTTTAACACCCACTGCATTTCTCTCATTGACAATCGAAGCAAAAGTGTGTTCGTCCTTAACCTTTCCCTCCAATTTGGTTAGTCAGTTCACTTTTACTACTTGACATAACCTCACCACAGTTTTGATCTTGTTTAGCACTAGCATCAATATTGTATTTACCCTTTAATAGTTCAATGAGTAATTCTTGTGTCTTTAGCCGTTTTTCTATTTGGTTATTGAGTCTGCTCACCAACTTCATTTCGCGATTCCACAGACACCCATCTTTCTTGCACTCAGTGTCAGACACACTATTTACATTTTCCTTGTTATGCGTATTCTGTCTGTTTCTGTCCTATATCCCCAGTGTCGGGGCGAAGGGCCTCCAATTGGAGGTTTCTGATACCTGTGTGAATTTTGTTACGCTTATTTTCCGAGAGAGGGCAGAGGGACAGGTGGTAAGCCCATCGCCTCACAACCCCCAGGAAACTAAGGTATTACTTGGACGTGAAAGGCCGGGAAATTTTGTCCAGAGGCTCTAATTTAGGCTTGGAGTTCTTTAACGTGCCGTAAATCTACGACACGGGCTCCCCAGCTTAAAGTCCCTTCCGGAGGACTCCGTGCCCGGATTTTTACATCCGGAAAAATCCATCGACCGCTGCCGGGTTTGATCCCGCGACCTGCGGATCTAGAGGCGGGCACGCTACCCCTAGACCACCGCGGCCGACGTTATGCGTATTAGGCGTGAATAATTCCTCAAAATAAACTTTTACAGTCTCACCAACATCTGGTGCAACACCAACATCTGGTGCAGTGCAACCAACATAACAGTCAAACATTCCACAAGCGGAGATAAGTGAACAACATGTTGAAGTGCGCGAGCACAAAACGAGGCAGCCAACCTACAAAAGATTTATTTTAAAAGTTTGGATACTTATTAACTTACCCTCGTACTAGTTAGAAGTGTAACTTCTACTCCACTAGATAGTCAAACTAGAGAATTTGTCATATTAAGTTATTTTTGTTTCATTTAAAAATAAGTCACAGCGTATGTTACCAATCAATAACCTCTGTGTTCAGGCCCACTTGTTAAACATATTAATACTTTATCAGCTAATTATTGGGTAATTGTAAAATAGTATATATAATACGTTTCGGTTTTTTATTTGAAATTATAATTTTAATACTTTAGTTAACGTTTAAAGTTTTAAACACCTAAAAAAAGGACTCTACTCTTGGTCAAAGGCCAGAGATGGACTTTTATAGGGCTGCATGAATCCCAGTCCGGCAGTTGGACCAAACTGTTCTACGCATAGCCATAATGTACCACAATTTGAATAGGCTACTTATTTTAATCCATATTAGTAGATATAGTGATATTATGTTCAAAAGTGTGTGATTCTTACATTGAAAGCTTCCACAAAGTTACCATTCTCAATGGCATCTTTACCATTATTTTCAATGTCTCTCATAATCCTGTATGTGTTGGTATCAACCAAGCCAAGTTGATACACAAATTCGCTGTAGTTTAAGATCGTGATGGGATCAGTGAATCCATTACCCACTGCTAATCCTATTAAAAGAAAGAAAACAAGTTCATAACCTCAAGCTTTACGTTTCATTCTTTTCTATCGATAAAATATTAAATTTAAATTTACGTATAACCGTACCTTGCAAATATATATATATATATATATATATATATATATATATATCTACTCCTATTGTAATTTATATCTAAGATCGATTCACTTACATCTCATTTAAACAAAAAATAAATATATTTATGATTCCCGCTTTGTGCAATAAGTTTTCTCATCTAGTTTGGAACTAGATCTTGCAGTTCATAGTTTGAAGTATGTTATTGATACCCGTAGATTTTATGAGTTTGAGTTCTCCAGTTGGAATGCGTTCACAAAAATAAATTTAACAAAATATTTAAAAAAAAACAAGCACATTATTAACCAACTTGAGTAATCCCTATATAAAATGGTCTGCGTAATCCTATGATTAAGATGCAAAAAGTAAATTAAAATGATTCTTACCTTGAAGATTTATTTTGAGATCTGCTGTAGGGTTACGATTGTGTATGGTGTAACCCAGAGCTGGAATGAATTTCCCTAAAACAAAACAATATAAATTAACCAGTATATCACATTTGATAACAATGGAGTACATAGATCTCAAGTTAGCAGAATTGGAATTGTTTCAAATAGAAACAACAAATTTTGAGATTTAAATTAAACGTTTCTCTACAAATGCTACGTAATCACTCTGCCATGAGAGAGGGGGAGAGAGAGATAGAGAGAGAGAGAGAGAGAGAGAGAGAGAGAGAGAGAGACCTAATGAAACTAATACTAAGAAATTTAAAATTTAATATATAACTTTTATTATGCGAAATACTTAATGTAGTTAACTTCATTTTATACTGATATACTTCAACTGAATTATTAAATTTAAAAAAATAAGACATCAATATTGTAAGTTGACATTTATTGATTTAGAAAAGGCGTTTGATAAAATGAATCACTTACTCATATGACATACACTATATGAAAAATATTACTCAAAACATTTGATTACAATTGTACAAAGTTTATATAAAGATACCAAAATGATAACTGAATTAGATAGAAAAATAACAGAAGAAATTGAAACAAACTGTCGATGAAAACAGGTCTCCAGTATTATTTAATATTTATGTAGACGAAAGACTACAAGAATTAAAAAAAATGGTTTATGACGGAATTAAAACAGCACAAAACAGAACACTAAATCTCTTCTGTTTGCAAATTACTTCGTTTTCATTTTTGACAAGGAAGATGGGATGCAGAAAGCAATATTCCAATTTTTTTTTGTATTGTAGAGTTTCATTCCAATAGTATTTTGTCATAAATAGCATATATAACTTTTATTATTTATTATTATGTGTAGTTAACTTCATATTATAGCTGAATTATGAATTATTAAATGAAATATTAAATTTAAAGAATAAGACATCAATATTGTAAGTTGAACTGTAGACTTATACCTGCATAAGAATCTCCAGTTATGTAGAATGGTACTTTCTGAAGTTCAGGGAAGACGGTCAGAAACTGAGTAATTGCGGAATATAACTCTGCTCCCACTTGAACTTCCTCTGTAGCGTAGCCAGCATCATCATCTGTGAAACTGAAACCTGTAATTTAGGGAAGAAGGCATTTTAATTTCAGAAGTTTTACCTGTGTGTAAAAAGAATATTAAGAATATTAGTCTAGCCTTTTCAATGCCACTGATGTAATTAAATGTAATTAAATTCGACATCTTAAAAATTGTAAAAAAAAAAAAAAAAAAAAAAAGCAGAAATATAATATCAACGTTGCTTTGTATAAAATTAAAGGATATTATGTGCACAGGTTGGAATTGCCATTTATGGAAACGAACAATTTCATTAAAATTTTCCTCGTTAATTTCGGACTTAGAGCTCACTGATGGTTTCACTTGATTATGTAGGCTATTAGTCCAGTCATTTGGTAGTTTTACCTGGAAAGTTTTCCGGGAGTTTTGAAAATTGGTGATTTTATAGATTTCGACGTGCTCTTTTCGAATTTTCACTTTGCCACCTCGTATCTTTGCCGCTCGCGCCACCATATTGGAAAGATGGCGCCCAAAAACAGTTTTTTGACAATATCTCCTTTCCGACTCATTTTGCGATGAAAATAGTTATGTGATAAATTAAACTAGAGAAAATTTCCTATAATTTATGTAGTAGCAAGTTTTCTTTTTTTTTTTTTCTTTTTTTTTTTTTTTTGTAAAATGAATAGTTTCAGCGTACGAGCGCCGCAAAGTCTACTCCGACACGCGTTTTGACCAAAGCCACGGAAGATGCGGATACGCCACTACCTCCTTCATTTTGCAGTAAAGCATTTAATAAGCGATTTTAACTAAATAAGGTCTCCTGATTTCAAAAATGTCACTGTTTTTGTTGTTTCACATCTAGTTTTCGTGTTTGCTGTTATGGCGGACGCAATTTTAAGGTCTGTGTAGACTTTTTTGGGGGCTTATAGTAAGTAAACGGTAAGTAGTATAAAAAACCTTTTGCAGAAGCAGTAACGGGTTTTGAGATATCTACAAGTTTGGTCTTATGACTTTTTGACGTATCTCCATCGGTTATCCCTTGGATTGAGTAAGATTTCTTTATTTTCAATAAATTTTGTATATTTTTTCACATTATGTAATATTTGACACACATGATATGAATGATAGAATCATACAATTTGGTAGGAATATGTATGTGTAGTGTATTTATTTCTCACAAAAATTCTTACATATAAACCACATTATTTACATTAACCGGCGCACCATACGTGCTCACTGCATACACTTAAATTATTACCCCATAAAAACCCAATTGAAAAAACTATATTCTATGATTTACATAACTACGAGTAACCACAGACATAACCCCCCACCCCCCAGAAGTAACAAAATTTCCTAGACACATAGACATTATTAAGACAAAACAAAAAGATAATAATAAAAAATAACACTTAGATTTCCTTAATTCTCTAAATCTAGGCTTTCTCTCGTACATCTAACTTTCTGCAGAAATTTACATAACCCATGCCAATTGTGCTCATCCAGTAATAGATTTAGACATGCCTCCCTACTTCTTTGCGAGTTTAAAAATTTGTCGGGTAGCATCATAACTCTCCAGCGCTCTGTAACTCCACATCCCACCAAGATATGAACCCAGGTTTCATTTTCCCTGCACATTGGGCAGATTCTCACCCCTCTCTCATCCGAAATTCTCTGAGATTTCCATCTTCCTAGGCGAATCCAGGCCATTGCTGCTCTATCTTCCGCACACAATCTTTCTATATATGATTCCCTTCCCCAATTAGCCTTTAATTCTGCTTGCAACTCTAATGACACTTTACCATTACAATCAGGCTCGATGTTCTGCCTCTCAATATCAATTAGTCTCCCTCTTATCTTCTTCCAAATATTTTTTCTATTCTCAATCCCCTTCTCCCACACCCACCTCATCCCTATACCCTCCAAACCTCTTTTTATGATGGACGCCCAGTTTGCTGTTTCTAGATTCTCAAGTTGTTCATTGTAACAAATAAATTTTAAAGATGTGTCTTCAGCCTTCGATAAATTTAACCAGTATTTTATTGCCATAATTTTGCAGGGCACATACAGCAGTCATAAGCGTGCTAAATTTGGTGTTTCTAGCTGCCCCATAAGTATAGAAAAACTTGCTGAATAGCCGTGACACCATTCACATAAACGATAGTGTAATCTTCCACTTATTAACATTGATGTTTATTCACTTCCAGATGAGCTAGAAACTTGAAATTTGGCAGACTTATAGGTTTTAGATTTATTAAAATACATGTTCAAAACCGTTGAGCTCGATCAATGTAATAAAATAAATAAGATACCATTTGCTCAACTAAAATATATTTTATAGATTTCAGCTTATAACCAATGGAAAAATTTTCAAAAGTTCAAATCTTTAATATTTCCCCTCCAAACAAACTTAGATTTTTTGTCAATGAGCGTCTGTACGGGTTCTGATGATTTGGCAAAAATAAATTTATTTGGCTTGCACTCACAAAAATTACTGGAATACATACGTTTTGGTCTGTTTGAAAATATTTTATTTTTCTCCGCAAATATTATCAAAATTATCCTAATTTTTAAGTTTTCTTTATCCTGTAGGCTAGTCTAAGCAATAACTTATATCTCTCATTTTGAAGTAGGCCTACCTATTGCAAGAAAACATGACCTGTTACGTAGAAACGGTCAACGGATTCATGTTCAGTGACCCAAAATTAGTTAAGATCACCTATCACACCACTTACCGCAAAGAATAATGTTTCAAAATGCAGCATCAAAGCTGCATACAGTTATTTTATTACTATGTAAAAATAGCATTTTTCACAATTGTCAATTAACCAGATGTGATAGAGAAAAACGAAATGCATTTTCGAATTCAGCACAGCGAAGTTAATCAAACACACCTATTTTCGTTTTTACCGCAGAAATGTTCCCTTTTCCTGGTTTGAGAATATATATATATATATAGCCTATATATATATGTTTGAACTCGTAGATAGAGCCATCAAAAGAATGAGAAGATCTACACCTTCGCCGACAACTATTGTGAAATCAAATGAAGATGAAGTGTTGATTGCCGTATTGATTATTATTAGCGTATCCGCATCTTCCGTGGCTTTGGCCAAAACGCGTGTCGGAGTAGACTTTGCGGCTCTCGTACGCTGAAACTAGTCATTAAAAAAAAAAAAATTGTTACTACATAAATTATAGGAAATTTTCTCTATTTTAATTCATCACATAACTATTTTCATCGTGAAAATGAGTCGGAAAGGAGATATTGTCAACTGTTTTAGGGCGCCATTTTTTCAATATGGCGGCGCGAGCGGCAAAGATACGAGGTGGCAAAGTGAAAATTCGAAAAGAGCACGTCGAAATCTATAAAATCACCAATTTTCAAAACTCCCGGAGTCCTCAGAGTCTGAGAAAGGGTTAAAATTAACAGAATCTTTTTTTTTCCTCCAGCAATTGTATTAGTAGGTGTACGCCAGAACGTAGTGGTTGAAGCCCTGTACTACAAACCGGAAGGACGTGGGTTTGATCCCGATGAGGTCGTTGGAGTTTTACAAATGGCCTAATCCTTCTGGTGGCACTACGGCCCTGGAGTAGACTCAGCCTATAACAGAAATGAGTGCCAGGAGCAAACCTGGGGGTAAATTTAATACTTCAACTAACAGTACTACGTATAGATATAAACCATCTGCATTTTATGGATTCTAAATCCATTGCCCTTATCTGCCAAAATAGATAATACTAAACTCTGAACATAAATTACTTAATTATAGTATTTGGTCCTTTCTTAGAACAATAATCAATTAAATTATAGGTAGAAGCAAACCTGAATTACACCGATTTGAACTAAATACCTATACCGGTACTAATAGCTCAAAATGATGTAAAAGGATTACCCACCCGCATACTCGTACTCCTCATAGGCTGCTTGTAGATGTAAATATGGCCTGATAGTTTTAATCTGCCTGATTGTATTATTTACCTGTCCGTGACATAAAGAAGGAGGGTCCAGGGGTCCGGACCTCCCCCGAAATCAAAACCTAAAATTCTATTCAAGTTTAATCAAGGTCTAGTTTTGTCAAATATTTAATTACGTTATTTAATAATTAAATACAGAACTTGTAAATGTAGGCTTATTATTTCTACTGTTCTATGTGTCATTTAACTTTTCTTATAAATAGTAATAGGCTTGTTTAAGTTGGAATGTATACAAATTTGCGAACTAGTTTTTCAGTGCTAAAATAACGTAAAATGTGATTTTCATTAGATCAATTTTTGAAAATTTTCCGGGGATGAGCCCTCAAAACTTTTACGGGGTGTATTCCATACCCCCCAAATCCAACGGCACTTTCGATCCTCCCCGACTGTATTATGTATATTCGTGCCTCACCCAAAAATTACTGGGAGAACCAAGGGCGTCGCCAGGAATTTTATCAAGGGGGAAAACCTCAACATAATTCCAAACACATTGATTCTTACTTATTAGGCTAGTATTAAGAATTAATAAAATGTACTATTATGAATAATACTACAGTGAGTTCCACGCAAGAATTGGCCAATGACGCGGGTTTCTGCGTCGCGGCTGGCACAGCTCCAACTCCCGAGCGATCGGGTGAAATATCTACGCAAATAATGCCGCGGTCAGTGTAATGATTCAGGTTCTCATATTTACAGTTAAAATTACAATGAAAATAACCACGTACCTCATCACAAGAGATGTTGGAAATGTTCTCCTCTTGCATCCACACAATACTGGCACCTTTTTAGGAAATTTTCTTTCACGCGCATAAGTTCAGCTTCCGAGACAGAGTTAATTTCCTTTGTGATATTGTCTTTAAGTTCTTCTTATGTATGGGAAATTGACCTATACACTTTATTTTTAAAGTTTCCCCATAAATAATATTCACATACTGTTAGAAGAACTTAAAGTCAATATCACATAGGCCTATCACAAGAGAAAGTAACCCTGTCTCGGAAGCTGAACTTAAGCGAGTGAAAGAAAATTTCCTAAAAAGGTGCCAGTTTTGTGTGGATGCAAGAGGGGAACATTTCCAACATCTCTTGTGATCAGGTACGTGGTTATTTTCATTGTAATTTTAACTGTAAATATGAGAACCTGAATCATTACACTGACCGCGGCATTATTTGCGTAGATATTTCACCCGATCGCTCGAGAGTTGGAGCTGTGCCAGCCGCAACGCAGAAACCCGCGTCATTGGCCAACTATTGCGTGGGACTCACTGTAGTTATATTACGACAGTAAATTAAACAACTGTACCGTGAGTTGAATTCTGAGATTAATCCAAATCCAAGTGATAAGTTGTGAGGCAGCCAGGCAGATATCAGTATTTTATTATTATCAATTATTGAAAATCAATTTCAAATAATTAAACACATAAATATTCACATAGTTTCCAGATCTCTAGTTTTGAACGCCAGCTGAATTCGCTGAATTAATAGATTATATGTTCTTCCGAGCAACAGCCTTGGTGAAAGATAAATACATTGATGCAGTTATAATTGTATACTAAACTTGCTAAACTCAGTATTAAATATTATATTTTTTATTCTCCCTGCAACAATACCAAGTTGAGAGAAACCAATAATAGACCTACCAAAAATGAGGCCATAAGGCATTCCAAAAGGGACATGTGCTCCCCCTTGCCCCCCATGCCGATGCCTATGGAAAGAACTTAACACTGTTTTCAATTTAATAGAGAGATCGGCGTTTGTAATTGACCCCCATCACCCTTATTAAAAAAAAAAAAATTATGGAAAGAGATGTTTGTTTCCTTTAGTTAGAATACTTGACAACAGATGGCGTTTGCTGTACAATTGTTGAGTAAATGGTACGAATTAACTTTACTAACAAGATGACGTACTTCTTTCTCAGAACTAAACAGCAAATAAATAATACACTTATTTTCGAATACCGATAATTCTCTCTCTCTCTCTCTCTCTCTCTCTCTCTCTCTCTCTCTCTCTCTCTCTCTCTCTCTCACACACACACACACACACGTTTACTTATATACTTATGTAAATTAGTATGGTTTCCTAATCTCTGAGGGCTAAAATAGTAAATTATTTTAATTCTCGGACTAAATTCGAAGTTCCTAAAATTCTTTGCGGTATTGCGGTACAAGTCCCAAAGGAATAATTTCCGAAGGGACTTGTCTGATATCTCCATTGTGATTTTTCCACATAGCACTTCTTTTTGTTTTAATAAAGGGACAAGAAGCTCCAGGCTATTAAACTACCGTGAAAAAATCAAGTTCTGAATCAGTAATTTCAGTAGGTTATGTGATTTCTGCATTATAATAAATAATTGGCCAAGTGAAGCGATGTCCTGTTTTAGCCCCAAGTTCCGACATTTCGTCCGCTTGTGTGTATGTACATTTCTTGTGTTCATGTATATCAGTTCTTTTATAATTTATTATTAATCATTATTATTATTATTATTATTATTATTATTATTATTATTATCATTATGTATTTCATGTTTTTGCCCTGGATGAGTGGTAGAGAAGGCCATATGGCCTTAACTCCGCCAGGTTAAATAAATAAATAAAATAAAATAAATAAATTTGTGTATTACGCAAACACTTTGTTAGATTTTATTCCGATTTGGTACAATGTTAGGATGTGTATTTTCTGATTCCATTTCAAAGTGGTGCCAATTTTAATGGTTCCATTCCATTCAGCTTCTTTCAACGATTCTACTCAAACGGATCATGCTATACAATTTTAAAGATTGCTTCCACTCTCAAGTGTACAATTTTTTACAGCTTTATCCTAGTATATTTTGACGTAATTGTATTCGTTTACGGGCATTTCGTCTGTTTGGAAACTTGTGTTACGTAGTCACGACCAAACATGTTGTTCGATTTTCTATCAGGTTGTCACGAATGTTCCTTGAAGCCATTAACCATTTAATTGTTATATCCGTCAATATGACGGGAAGGCAATGTTTTAATCACTGACAATTTTTTTGTATAAAACGGCAGTGTTTACGAGTGATATTTGTAACACAAGGATAACGACCTGCACATAAAGCATTGCTATAGACCAGACCTGCACAACATACGGCCCGCGGGCCGCACTTTTTCATCTAGCGCAAATTAAAATTTTTAACACTTTCCATGTTTATGTTCATGTCATCACATGACAATCATATTTCTTTCAACTGGAGAATAGATTGCACTTGGGAGTTACTCCCACGGTCATATTTAGTAATAATTAATTATTACGATCACTTCAAATGGGATGTTTCGCTTGACCATGTCTTCGAGGTTATATTAGCGCTACTGTCGCTGCGCGGAAATTCAAAGTTACTTCTCCGTGATAACGGCCTACTTGATGTCTACAAATGAGAACATATCATATTTACTGCATTACTTAAAGCTGGCCGTGCCTCGACCTGGTTTTGGCAGTGCAGCTGCAGTGGTTGGTTGGTTGCACTGTGTGTGGAGCAATATATTGCAAAAACTCTGCATTATTGAAAGCTTTTCATTAGTTATATTTCCACCTCGACACAATGAACTTAAGTAAAAAGCGTTAAATATATTCCGAACATCGAGCATTTAACCCTGAGTGGACAAACAAATATTTTTTTACGTTGTTCAAGGAGAAAATAGTGTGCCTTGTTTGCCGGGAATCTGTCGCTGTGCTGAAAAAGTACAATCTGAGACGTCATTTTGAATCGAAACATCCTAACCTAGGCAAGTTTGATGCAAGTGAAAAACAAATAAAAGCAGCAAAGTTATTGAAAGTTCTTAGTGGTGAGCAACAAGCCTTCAAAAAAGGGGGGAAAATAGTTTTATGCTGCACCCTAGGTCCCTCTCTAATGAGGCCCGCCTGGGAAGGTAGGGTTTAGGGCTTCGTCACAGAAGAAATTCAATGTGAACATAATAAACCTCGTGCTATTCAGTATATTGCTCCTAAACTAACATAAACGTTCCTAACCTAACAAAACGGCGGAGCTTGGATGGGGTGCAGCATAAATCTATCTTTTGCCAAACCGGGAACTGAGGGAGAGTTGTTAAAAAAGTGTCTTATGATTGCAGTTTTTGAAATAGCCCTGATAAGAAAAGTAACTTTGAAAATACCAGTTTGTCCCGTATGACTGTTCAGCGCAGAGTGGCTGATATTGCTGAGGATCTTAAAGATAACCTGCAAAAATTAGCTAGTGAATTTGTCTATTATTCGATTGCTATGGATGAAAGTACCGACGTGAAAGACACTGCACAGCTTTTAATCTATGTTAGAGGCGTTAACAAGAATTTTGAAGTGACAGAGGAGCTAGCTGATTTGTGTTCAATGAAAGGAAGAACAACAGGAAGGGAGATCGCAGAAAATGTCAAGAAGTGTCTAACAGAAAAAACTATAGGCCTATTTAAATTTCGAGGATTTAGTAGTGATTTGCACTGATGGTGCCCCATCTATGCGGGGGAAAAATGTTGGTGCTGTAACAATTATTAAACAGTATGCAGGTAAACCACTGGCAAAATTTCACTGCCTAATTCATCAGCAGGTATTATGTTCAAAGGTTTTGCAATTTGATCATGTGATGAAAATAGGATTTGCTCTGATCAAATATATTCGAACTCGGGGTTTGAAGCAAAGAATGTTTCAGGCGTTTCTAGAAGAAAATGATGCCGACTATGGGGATCTACCATACTACACTGATGTACGTTGGTTAAGCAGCGATAAAGTTTTGGTGCGCTTTGTCGCTCTAAAAAATGTAGCCTAGTTGGAGTTATGGAATCTGAAGATGAGGAAAAATTCCTAGATGCAATGAATGAAGAATGGAATCAAGATATGTTTTTCCTGTGAGACATTTTGGGCCACTTGAATGATCTTAACTTGCAGCTTCAAGGAAAAAATAAATTTGTTTTTTCAATTAATTTCTCATAGGCCTAAAAGGCCTTCAAAATAAAACTAAACCTGTTTGAAAATCAACTGCTAAAGGGGATACGTCACATTTTATAACTAATCGACAGCAGAATATTCCTTCTGAAAATCATTCACTGGTGGATGGAAAATATAAGAAGCATAGGCCTATATATCACTTCTAAGTGAGGAGTTTCAGAAAAGAATGCCATTGAGTAATGAAGACGAAGTCTGCATTAAAGTGATTCAGGATCCACTTTCCGTCGATGCAGGAAATCTACCGGTACCTGTCGAACTCCAGATGGAAGTAATTGATCCCCAGTATTCTGAAAACTGTCGGGTCCAGCATAGGGAGAGTAGTTTACAAGAGTTTTATTCTGTTCTGGATCAGAATAAATTTAAACATTTGTTGGATTCTACCTACCAGGTATTTTGTATGTTTGGGAGCACATATACCTGTGAACAAATATTTTCTGTCATGAACTTGAACAAAAACAAACAGCGTTCATCTTTAACTGATGCAATTTTAGAAGCCATATTAAGAACAGTCACTTCAAATATGACACCAAACTTTGATAAATAGTTGCAACAAAGAAATGTAATGTATCACATTGAACTGTTAAGAATAGATGTAATGCCAATGCAATTATTAGTAAACCTCGTGTGTGTTTAAGTGGTATTTATTGTGAAATCTTGTAACATCATCTGTAAGTAAACAATGTTAATATAATTTTAGTTTCAACTTTTAAAATTTAAATATGCATATTAACTTGTCTTTACTGTAGGCCTAATAACATTTATAAATTTAGCTGCAGTGGCCTAATGTAAGATACAAGGTTCGCAGTGATGTGGCCCTTGGTCGGGTGGCAGTAGTTGAGTTTGGCCCTAAGAGTGAAACAAGTTGTGGAGGCCTGCTATAGACTATACTTATATTTTATAATTTTCAACTCCATTTGGGCACATTTAACCCGGCATCACCCTCGCCTATGGCTGTCATACCAATACTCGCGCGTTAGATTTCATCTAACACGCGTTTTTGTTCTTTTATAGTCATTAAATACAACTTAAAACGCTTGGATTAAACTTACAATAAGGTTCTATGTAACCATTTTAACATTTTTGTAAAAGCAAATTATGTTATATATTTTCTTTTTAAAAACATAATAATAATAATAATAATAATAATAATAATAATAATAATAATAATAATAATAATAATAATAATAATAATAAAAAGTGGCCTTTCAAAAAGTTACTTTTAACTTATTATTATACTATTTTTTGTTCGTATTATTGGTGATATTATTTATTATTATAATTGTATTATTATTGTTATTGCTACTATTACAACTATTATTATGGTGTTATTAGAACATTTGATAGTAAAAAAGAATCAAAGAACTAAAATAATATTATTCAAGAGTTTTAGCGTGCACAGGATGAATGCGCCGCTTTGTTATAATACCGCTGCTGACACGTATATGGTATCATGTAACAGTTGACTTGCACAGATGACGAAGTACGGATGTTCTAGAAGGCATTGCTAGCAAAACACCTGTCTCTTTCAAGATATAAGCTAGTTATTAAAATATATACACAATTGTTGGTTCCCATCTAATTGCGCGAGCGATCGCAGTTTAAGGACATTTTCCTCCCGGTCACTATCACAGCAGTCAAAAGGATAAAACGATGTTTGTGTAAGATTTTTCCTATTCTGCTTCAGGGTGAAGAGCACATTTTAGACTTTCTAGAAGTTGCAATTCACTTAATATTAGTAGCTTAAGGCTTCTTAATCTATACACTAATACAAAAGGAATATTAAAACTCGCATTGGAGATACATTATTTTGAATGATAAGTCCTTATTTCAGGTCAAAGAATTTTATCAGTAGGCCTAAGTTTATATTCAGAAAATACTTAGTGAACATTTCATACTAATAACATGCCTAAATTTCTCGTCTTTCCGCGGCCGTCGAGCGAGTGTTTCCTGTCTTTTATTTGTGACACTGTTTTCTTTCGAGTTATTTGAGCATATGGAAATGTCTTAAATGTCCTCTCTTTTCCGATTCTTTGTTTTATTAGTAGTTCAAATTATATTCTTTAAGAAGTCGAAGTTTCTGATGTTCCTGGAAAGCGCAAATCAACTTTTCCCTATAAGTTTAGAGAAGCACCCCTTCTTTGGCTTCTAAAGTAACATGCCTCTGTTTCGATATCACTTTCAATTCTATCAATCCGTCGTGACTTACTTGCTGTCCCTAATTATACTATATGACCTTAATTTACAATTATTGGGCCTATAGCCTATAAAAATAAAATATGACATATTTTACCTGTTCCTACTGGGTTATCGATGAATATTAGTGAATGATTCCTGAGCCAAGTATAAGGATTTTTCACGAGAGTGGAATTATCCTTATCCACAAAAAATGGACCTATTTCCGTGAAAAGTCCATGAAGGGAAGAAGCTCCTGGTCCTCCTTGCAACCATAGAAGAAGAGGAGCAGAGTCATACCCTTGCTGAAAGATGAAAGTAAGAAATATGAGCATTTTTATTTTCAAAATAAACGACTTCGTACAGAAATGAGATATAATCTACAGTGTGTCCCACGCAAGAGTTGGCCAATGACGCGGCTTCCTGCGGCGCGGCGGGCACAGTTCCAACTCCCGAGCGATCGGGTGAAATATCTACGCTAATAATGCCGCGATGAGTGTAACGATTCAGGTTCTCACATTTACAGTTAAAATTACAATGAAAATAAACACATACCTCATCACAAGAGATGTTGGAAATATTCTCCTCTTGCGTTTTAGGAAATTTTTAGGAAATTTTCTTTAACGCGCATAAGTTCAGCTTCCGAGATAAAGTTAATTTCTCTTGTGATATTGTCTTTAAGTTCTTCTAATGTATGGGAAATTGACCTATACACTTTATTTTTCAAGTTCCCCCATAAATAATATTCACATACTGTTAGAAGAACTTAAAGACAATATCACCTAGGCCTATCACAAGAGAAATGAACTCTGTCTCGGAAGCTGAACTTATTCGCGTGAGAGAAAATTTGCTAAAAAGGTGCCAGTATTGTGTGGATGCAAAAGGAGAACATTTCCAACATCTCTTGTGATGAGGTACATGGTTATTTTCATTGTAGTTTTAACTATAAATGTGAGAACCTGAATCGTTTCACCCATCGCGGCATTATTAGCGTAGATATTTCACCCGATCGCTCGGGAGTTGGAGCTGTGCCCGCCGCGCCGCACGAACCCGCGTCATTGGCCAACTCTTGCGTGGGACACACTGTACTACTTCTAGGATATAATTTTTACCCCATTTATTTAGACTGAACTATGTAAAATGATTAATAAACCTCATGTTTTCCAAAGAGGGGATTGTGTAAGTCAAAAACTGGAAAGTCCACCTTATAGCCTGCCATCAATTACATGTCCTCAAACAAAAGAAATTCAGTGCGCTGTTAATGTAAAAATTATTATTTTTGTCAAGCAGTCAGGATATTTTAATATTCGACAGTAGAGAAGGTATTTGACAACAGAGAAGAATTTATATGTACAACACTTCCAATTTTATGATTAGCCTATTTTAAAAAACAAAGGATAGTAGATATATAAAAACTCTTGATTACTTACAACAATATAGTACATATTAGGGTCATCTAGGAAGTAAAGAACGATTTGGAATAACTAAAATATATCGAAAGATATCAACACAAAACCTAATTTACAAAGATACAGTAGCTTACTCTATTTTTCAACATAATCGCCATTGCTGCCAAGGCTTTTATTGTAACGTGGTATAAGTTTTTCAATGCCGTTGGTTATACTCTTCTACCACCAAAGCCCTGAGCCAGGATGTCACTGCCGCTTTGAGGTCTTCATCGGTTGGGAACTCTTTTTCACCCAAAAATTCCTTTAGTTTCGGAAAAAAGTTAAAATCGCTGGGTGCCAGGTCAGGGCTGTAAGGAGGATGTCCAAAAATTTCCCACTTAAAACATTTAAGTTGTGCCTGTGTTTCAGCAGCCAAATGAGGCCGAGCGTTGTCCAGAATAAAAAACACCTTTTAGACAACTTTCCACGTCTCTTGTTTTGGATAGTGCGTTGTAGTCGTTGAAGAATTGCACAATAGGCGTCTGCGTTTATTCCTTGTCTTCTTGGCAGAAACTCCAGGCTCAAGTCTTTGGCGGAAGAAGCGTATAACATCGCCACTGAAAAACTGCTACCACATTACAATAAATGCCTTGACAGCAATGGCGATTATGTTGAGAAGTAGAGTTAGGTACTGTATCTTCGTAAATAAAGTTATGTGTTGATAACCTACGTTATTATTTAGCTATGCCAAATCGTTCTTTACTTTTGGACGATCCTCATACATAATTATTAATTAGCCTATAAGCCTATAGGCCTAAGCGCAAAATACAATTTCCGTAAATTACAGGTTAAAATTGCAACAAAGTATTTCCTGGTGCTTACAGCATGGTTTTACAGTAGATCATAAATTATATAAGTTCAATAAATTATATACGTTCCTGGTCCACGCTTCAATCAGAGAATATAAAGTTTAAAAAACCGAGTTAACATAGGTTAAACCAGTTCATATTAGGGATGTACATAAATATTAATATCTGCCAAGATATTTGATCATAGTACTTATATACTTTTGATTGGAAAGGTTCTTGATTTGACAAGTTCTAGAGATTCATTTCGACACATGGCGTTATGTCATTATCAACCCTTATGTTAGCTCCAAGATATCCCGACGGTGAGATGTGTACTGACGACTTGCCAAAAATAATCGTCTACTGTACTGTATGTAGGCCTATTATCAACGCCCTAGTCTGTCTTCGGTTGAGAATATATTCTAATTAACTTTATAAGATTGTCTTTACAGAATTTAACTTGCATAATATTATAAAATGATTTTTCTCAAGAAATCTTCACATCTGAATTTGAAATAAACCCCAAAAGATAGGAAGAGTTAATAAAATATATCAAAAGACTAGTTCGAAGTATTAAAAAACCTTTACTTAAACACTCTTATAACTTCCTCTATTCTTCTTATTGCATCGTCGAGTAGGCTGCCGTATTATGGAAGTGCACAATTAGTTATTTCACCAGGAAGACTAAAATAATCTGTCTTTGTTGACAAGATTGGTAGCTTCAGAGAATTTAGAGGAAAAATATATCCGAATAAGGGTTTCAGATTTAATAAATTCAGATTATATAAAAGTTTAAACAACATTTTGACAGCTGTTTTCGAGAAAATCACAAGAAATGGAATTTTCTTCGTGTAAAAATGTAGTAAAAATAAGGGAAATTCCTCATCATATTTCATGTCACATCGCCGAAAGTAACCTAAATATAAAATGGTACTTTATAGATTTTTTTGTTTTTAGTTCTGTTCAAATACAAACTAATACAGTATATACACAAAGACAGACATACTTAGATGCATTGTTTCGGAAAATTGTATCTTACAAAAATACTGGAACCCTAAAGCTTAATAATAAAAATTTGGCGTCAAATGTCATGATCGAGCACAACACTTCCTCTGCCTGAATCACTGATAATAGAGGTGGATAAATTATTATTAACTGATATAAACGAAGGTGCCCTTATTTGAACAAAATAAATCGCATTTCGAGCTATCAAAATCCCAAAGAGTACGGAATGTAATGTTTAACGTGTAGCTATTTTTATGCTTATGAATGTTATAATTAGGGACCGGATTCTTAGGTTTTTACCTATTTTTTCCTTACTTCCAAAACAAAAAGCGATTATACACTTTTTCGAATCATGTCCATAGGATTCACCCACATTAATTCTGTGGCACCTAAAAATACCTAAATGTGGTATAAAAACCTAAATGTACCTAAACGGGGTATAAAACCTAAAATACCTAATTTAGGCTACTTTTTTTGTCTTTTTTGTTTGTCAGTTGATAAATCGATATTTTGCGGAGAGACAATTTTTATCGAGTTGAAATTAATAGCACCAGCGTTTCGTTCAATCCAGTGTCGTCTAGGATGACAGTATCAAGAGAGGAAGTGTAAGAGTACCGGCGTATTCCTTTTAAAATATTCGTACGTACAACTATTGCTGACGTCATGTGAGTTTGAAAGTACATTTTCTGCCTTCAAATGTATTCTAAGAGATAACAGGAAGAACTTCACAGTTGAGAATCTTGAAAGATATTTAGTGATATACTGTAACCAGGAAATGTGAGACAATCATATTTTCACTGATTCTTTTGATTGTTTATGCTTTCTTTCTTCAATTGTATAATATTGTCCTAAAGCAAGTTTACACAATTTTAAGTCAATTTTGTAAAGTTAAACTTTACAAGTATTATGTATTGAATCCTATGTAGCACATTTAAATTCATTAAACCAATTGTTCTACCCGAAAACGATGTTTTGGACAAAAACCTAAAAAAAACTATTTCACCTAATGGAAAACCTAAAACAGTGTTTTTAAAAACCTAAAAATCCGGTCCCTAGTTATAATATGTACGACAATTTTGGTTGTACTTGTAATAGCAATGCCAGTAATACCAGACCATGTAATCCAGATAAAATTAAAGTTCTGGATATAAAGTTGTATGTGAATGTAAAAAAAAAAAAATTAAAAACAAATATAATTAACAATTTCTAAATCTGATCACTCTGTATATTTACTTCAAGCAGAATGTACCGGAAGTATAGATTGGAATTGAAGGTTTTGTTTACAGTGAATAATCTAGAGGAGCTGGTAATTATTACACTGACCGGACCCACTCGCCAACGACATTCTAATACCAATATTATTCGTAATTTATAATAATATGACTTCAATCGGAAAGGGCAGATATTTTTCTTTTCCATTTAATATCGAACGAAAAAGGTATTTTTACTTCCTCTGCCCTTACCATAGACACTAAAGGTAGAGGAAGTATTGTATTCAACCTCCAAATTCGAAGTTGAGTTTTTAATATAAATACCGGTACACGTTTTGTGGTTCCCTGATTCCAAAAATACTATTTTCAGAAACATGTCTGTTTGTGTGCTTGTGAACAGCCTAGCTCCAGAACGGAAAATCGTATGAAAACAAAATTTTATATTTGGTTTAGGTACATTCTGAGGATGTGACGCAGAGATTTGCGACGATTTTCTCTTATTTTTAAGGTGATTTTATTAGGAAAAAATTAGTTTTTTTTTTTTTGTTTTGCGATTTTATCGAAAGCGACTGTAACGATTTTGTTTAAATTTTGTACCTGGGGTGCCTATACTAAGAGCAATAACTTGTATTTGAAAATTTACTTCGTAGAAATTCTCTGAAGGGTAGTTACAAGCCACACAATGTTTGTAAAAACTCTTATCTTGCCTGGTGAATAATAAAGCTTTGCATCAGGTAGGTTCAAACAACGCGCTTTTTACAATATGGTCTCTTATCCTATATCAGAATATGAAGAGAGAACGATGTATTGCCCACGCTTGTAGTAAAGAAAACTACGTGAGTGTATTAATCAGATGTTAATTGGGCTACATATTCTTCGGGGATGCGATACGACATTATCTTAATTTTTACAACCAATTTACATGAAGAGCATGTCATATAATAGAGATAAACTTTTATTTGGGAAGAGGAAGTTATGTGAGTTTCATATCATATATATATATATTGTAACTACGAGTGTAATGAAGTATAGCCTACTTACTTCAGCCGGAAAGAACCAGAAATACAAATTAGAATTAAAGGTCTTATTGACAGTGAAGAATCCTGAGTAACTGGGAATATCTTCGCTGAACGGGCCCCCTTTCACAGCAGACAATTTCCTAGCTTCCTCGATGTCACCTGACTCTACGTACGGTGTGAGAATAAGTCTTTCGCCGACATCCCCAGCCACCGGAGACGGAGTCCATCTGGGATATGCATCTCTCAAAAATTGGCGCTCGGGAAGAGCCACTCCCCAGACACTAAATAATGTTATCAGTATAAAGTTCCACATTTTCGTTATCCTAATGACACATTCTTGTCTATCACCTTCTTATATTACATTGCACTGATTTGCAATTAGAGTGTTTTAGCGTTATCACTAACTTTTATAATAAGTTACTACAGGTGATTATGTTAAAGTCATGCTGGCACTCACTTAACTTATCTACTAAATGTATTGTTCACATGACAAAATTATTTGTTTAGGTTAGCACTCTCTCTCTCTCTCTCTCTCTCTCTCTCTCTCTCTCTTTCTTCAGTGTTTGTATTAACAATGTGTCTGTAATTAATTATTACTTTATTTGTAATTTTTTCGGTCATTGTGAGCGGACTGTATGCCTAAAATGAACTCTTAAGCTCTTCGCTTACAATCCTTACAATAAATCAATTCAATTCTCTCTCTCTCTCCCCCTCCCTCCCTCCCTCTCTCTCTTATAAAAACCTTTGGACCCTATTTTTTTTCGGGAAATGTTTTGTATGTATATACGAGGGACATTTCAGAAGTCATGGCAACTATTTTATATATTCCGAATAACCGCATTTGAAAACATGGTGTACACAGTACGGGATGCGACCACCAGATGACGTCTGAGTGCATTGGTGTCCAGTAGATAACACATGCAAACGTTAGTATCCTAGAGACTGTGTTCCGTAATGGATGTCACTAAAGTTGAACAGCGAGCATATGTAAAAATTGCATATCTGCGTGGTAGAAATACTCGTGATATGCCGAGCTACGAGAAGCTTTGGATGATAAGGCGTTGCGCATCGACGAGAGGCGTCGCGCATAGACGCATCACACACAGCTGATGGTATTCAGCGCCTTCCTCATCGTTGATAAAGCTGTGTGGACGGCTTGGGGGATTATTTTGAAGGTTGTTAGCTTGTAAAAGTACCCTACGAGTATTACGCGTACATAATATGCATTCGTATTACATATTATGTAATACGAATAAAACAACGATTTTTATTTATGCATCTTTCGATGTCCCTTACTCATAGCGCCTTGTATCTGGATCCCAATTTAGTACCAGCATTGCGAAGAACATTCCAACTACTTTCAATTGTATATCCTGATTTTTGTTTCCTGCAGCTTTATTGACTGATACATAATAGTTGCCATGACTTCTGAAATGACCCTCGTATGTGTATTTTATAGCCTACATATACAGCACGGGGGTGAAAGTAACATTGAAAGAATAGCAACAGCTCATAAGTTCACTGCCCGACCGGTTGGTGCACTGTGATCGCTGTTGCCATAGCGGCAGGTTTGTAAACATATGACATCAAAGTACGAAAAGGCGTAATATCTGGTTCTTTTCCTGCAGCGATCTGTATGCATTAGTGTTTGGAAAAGGAGGAGATATAATTAACATATTATAAATATGTCAAGTAGCGAAGGTAAGTTAAAATACATTAACTGCTTAAAACAATCCTGAATTAATATTTATTCCATGTTCTACGAATTATTAAGATTAATGTTTCGTATTCTTTGTTTCAGAAACGAGTAAAATGTTCCCAGCTGCGGAAGTAAATACTTGAGATTGAAATCCAACGTGAACTACAAAAACAAACATTTCTACAGGTTTCCGAAAAAATCGAACGTGAACCAACTGAAACATCAGTGCAGTTTAAATGATAATGTGAATTGTGCTAATTATTTCATGTGTAAAGACCACTTCCTGGAGAAAGATTTCGTTAACCATACTAGACAAGTTATCCCAAAGCAGCTTGCGACTCGTGATTTACAGAGACCTAATCCCTGTGAACTCCCAATCAAATGTGGGAAGTGATCTCAAGCCTCGCCTAGTTTTTGTGAAAATAGAAAGTGAATTCATACTTCTGTGTATGACTGAGGTAAAAGAAATTCAAGTGACAGGAAGCTACTAATATTTATGGTAATGTGATATTTTTAAAATCAGTTTTTATAAATATAATTCATTAATCAAAGGTGTTTGTTTTTTATTTATAAAGTCATCTAAAGTAATACATATTTCAGCAATCACCGAGACATGTATGTTGTGAGTAGCAGAAATTCTAGAAGGTATTCTACACTACGGTTTTTATAAGATCTGACGTATATTGTTTGCAAATTATTATTTTTTCTTATTTAAGGTGTTCATCATTTAGTGCATTTTGTGTTCAATGCTTTTAAAAGATAATTGTTTGTATCACTATAGCCTGATGGTATTAGTGGGCTATGGTCATTACCGTAGCCCGCTAATACTAGTGGGCTATGGTTTTACAGAATTTGGAATGCATTTTCATACATGTGTTCTGGCACGCAAATTTTTCATTCTTACAGCTTAACTGCCCGACCCGTTGGAGCGCTGTAATCGCTTTTTGTTTCCGAGTTTTGACATGCGCTGTTCACTTCTAATAATAATATTGGTGTTCTGTGATATACAGGCTTCGAATGTTCATACAAGGAAAGGTTAGGTTCACTAATCATGTCCTATAGGCAGAGATGCGGGATTGTATCACGCGATGACAACAGCTAGAATGCGCTCAGGCACTGCCTTCTTTATTTCTTAAGATATAGAAGGCAGTGGCTCAGGTATAATCAGGTAACGTTAAAAAATGAACATGTTCCATACTGCTTTTATCATGAAGGCATAACTTAACTTAACTCCGTGGCGCTACATCCCTGGAGGGACTTGGCCTACCACCCGACCGCTGCGTCATCTCCCGTAGGCAGATGGCAGGATTGGAGGCATGTGGTCAGCATGCCGACACCCACGGCCGTTAATGGTGGTTTTCTTGACCGGAGCCGCTACTTCTCTATCAAGTAGCTCCTCAATTTTGAATCACGAGGCTGAGTGCACCCCTACCAGACCTCCCTACCTCAGAAAAATCCGAGGAGGTACCGGGAATCGAACCCGGGCCGACGGATCTGTAGTCAGCGACGCTAACCACAAGACCACGCCGGCGGACATCATGAAGGCATGGTCAAGTAAATTATCTCCTATTTATATTCTGCACATATTTTGTGACCAGTGATGTTTATCAATGTTAATAAATTGTCCTTTTAATATCTTCATGTAGATTGTAGCAGATGCACTCAAGGCTCTACTTCTGTTGTGGAGTGACTGTCCATATACAGTGACGTCAAATGGGTACATGTCACACTAAACGTGAGTCTTGAATCGCTGTATGAACATTCGAAGCCTATATATAGATAATCACTTGACGAATTTAGTGATATTTATACTTTCTCATATATACCGTATATAAATTTATTTTATTCATAGCCAACTGAAAATTAATCACTTCGTTAGTCGTAGGCCCATGTATTACGATTCCACTTATCACAACACCC
Organism: Ectobius pallidus; assembly: GCA_964059195.1. Lineage (NCBI taxonomy): Eukaryota > Metazoa > Arthropoda > Insecta > Blattodea > Ectobiidae > Ectobius > Ectobius pallidus. Next base: position 44,283 of record CAXKWD010000413.1, read on the forward strand.
ATCCTGTTTTGATTTCGAATGAAGCAATGAAAATTCCTAAAGAAAATTCGCTTCACGATAGAATAGACACAATATGGAGTGGCTGAGGCATTTTCAGCATCGTTATCTTAAAATTACCCAATATTTGATATGATAGCGTAGATCGATCGTTTAGTACTTTAGTTATACCAGACACTATTAGACATCTTCTGTTTCATTATCCCGAGATAATATTTCAGTCTGGTTTTTGCTTTTTTTCGTTATATATTTAAATCTACCTCTAAAAGAATATGTAACACTAGATTTGAGGGGGTCAGTGCAACAGTGTTCTTACCCCTCCGACATGAAAAATTAGATATTGTTATTTGTATAATTTGGCCTTGTGTAGGTAATTTTGAACTCATTAATGTATTTCCTGAAACATAATTCCTCTTTTACAAGGGTAAGCAAAATGTTGAAAACCAAGATAAATAAATCCAAAGAAACTAGGGACTATTAACGATCTTCTGAAATATGTTCCGTTTATTCATAATTAATTTCATGACAATCTGATTTCTATAACTGAAGCAGGTGTTGCATGTGAGCTTTTTCATGAGCCTACTTCACGTGTGCAAAACCGACTATTCATTGGAACTTATAAATAAAACTGATATAAGTCCGTTCGTGTTAAAATAATGTTTCATTACATGTAAAAAAATCCAAGATTTATGTAATAATTTTTTTCTCCTCTGTTAAGTAGAAATAAATGTCAGTACAACAGTGGTTTAACCAAGAAAGCAGTATTGTAGGGTCTCATAATAATAAATAATAATAATAATAAAATAAGCCCATTGGCATCCCTTTAGGGCAAGGGCCTCCTACCGATCGTAGGGCTGGCTCTAAGTTTGCTCGCTCGGTGAGCCGGTCCGTGCGAGCTCAAGTGCTGCGTTTGATAGGTATCATCACTTATCACTGATCACTGTTCACTTTGGGTTTGTTAAGCCTTTCATTATGTTTCTCCACTTTATTCTGTCTCTAGCCGTCCTGCTCCATGTTGCGCCTAGTGTTCTCGTGAAGTCGTCGGACCATCTTCGCCTTGGACGTCCTCTGCTCCTTTTCCCTATTCGGGGGTCCCACATTGATGTGACATACGATCATCTGTCCTGGTGGAGTCTTGCTGCATGACCTCCCCACTTCCACTTCAGTGACCAAGCCTGACTCGCCACATCCTGCAGTTTCGTCTTCCTTCTGAGTTCTTCATTGGTCACTCTATCGCACAACTTGATGTTGAGGATCCGCCTTTCCATCTTCCGTTGACATTTCTGTAGTAGTTCTGTCTCTCTTTGTGTATATGCCCATGTCTGGCATCCGTAGATTAGCACTGGTATGACGCAACTTTCTAGTATTTCTATTTTTGTCTTCTGCTTGAGAGATCTGTCTTGGAATATAAACTTCAGACTCCAGAATTTACCCCACGCCATGGCCACTCTTCTTCTAATTTCCTTCTCTCCTCTCTTTGTCAAAGGGTCTCATAGAAATGATAATATATTTGAAACGTCTGAACAGTTGGCTACGTAAAATTTTATGTGACTAAGCACCATAGCACCCACTATCAACGAAAATGTGTTCTTAAAAAGTATGAAAAACGACAAATGTAGAACTTTAACCTTTACATTCCCATTGACCCAAAAACCTGAACAACCTTTGGAATAGCAAAATATTCGTTTATGTCTTAAGTTCTTCAGTAAACCATGTAAAATAGTATAGTCTCCTGCAAGCATAAGCCTACAACGGACATTGTTTCACATTTCGTTATTTACAGGCCTAGGCAATGCTGGAACCTCTGACATTACAAATTAAACCTAAATGAGAAGGTTTAACACAGGATGAAGAAATGTATTGTTCGTTGTATAAAATAAATAACAGGTGAAGTGTAGCATATTATTTTACGGTGATTTAAATGGCATTTACAATCTCACTTTAGAAATATGAAGTAGGCCTACTGCGAGGTGCCAACATGTAAAGCAATACATAATATTGTGAATAATGTGAACAATTAATGCACATTTCAAAACATACGCCTACTCCATTACATTTAATATATAAATACATGGTGATCATTTCTCAATTCGACAAAACATTAATGTTAAACACAGTGGGAATTGACGAAACAATGATGACGAAAAGTTTCACGCACTTTAAGAATACAACATAATATAATTGTTTCTGAAACATTTATATACAATACTTGTTTATGGTGATAATGAAATCGAACGTGGACAACTGCAAAACTATTTCTGTTATAGTACTCACGGCAGGTTTTCCTTACGAAAAAACATTAAACATTGTGGATTATTTTGAGATATTTTCTTACACAATACTTCCCCAAGTAGACAGAGAATGCTTAAAAGATAACCCACAAAAAGTATGTAATATGCAATTTCTAAATGATCCAATCTGAAAACAAAATAGTCTTCCTTTACCTGTCTCTGAAAGAGAGAGACATCAGTCAAATTTGATGAATTCACAGTCAGCCTTGAAAGAAAATTATACTTTATCTTATTTAAATGTCCTCCTTCAATAGCACGACGTATTGCTTTATTGTACACCTTCAGAAACATGCTTCTTTTCTTCATGTAAAGTACAGTCTTAACAGTGAATTCCCCTTCATCTAGAGTACAGAACTTTTCATACTTTTGACTTTGTTCCGCTATATACTCTGGGACGGAAAAGACGAAGGTTGCAAACTTATTTCCTTCTAACATTCTTTTCAAGCAATGGAAAGGAGTTCTGCATATCTTTCTGCCTTTGTATATTTTAATGCCATTTGAATCATCAGATGACCTGAATATTATATCATAGTAATCTGGGTAACCATATTCAATTTCGGATTCAATTAATTCTTCAATGGACTGTATTTGGTGACCAAATCCGGGATTAACAAGCAATGTTGTGAAATAAGATTGGAAAAGTACACTTAAGCAAAAGGAATACCACACCATAAGCAAACAGAAGATTCGTACTGTCATTCCACGAGGCATATTTGGCAATGATATCCCCATGATAATTGACCATAAAGAATAAAAACAATATGATGTAGAATGAAAGATTTCCGAATCTTGGCAAGGACTTTCTTTTGAAACCAGAGCAAAACCCCTCATTATAAAAGAGGCTATAATGAATGCAATCAGCATTAAACCCCAAGAAGAAAATGTAAATATTCGAATGATAACGCCAACGCGAGGCAATCTTTGAGCGCAAGGTACGTACCATTTAAAGTTCAAATGAATATAAGGAATACTGGCTTCAGTGTAATTCCCTGCAGCAAGTAAACCAAGTGGCATGTTTCCAAAAACTACATCAGCTCTTCCCATGGTTATTTCATTCATTGCAAGAAGGATATATTTCAGTGACACATTTGGTTTATGGTTCTCATAGTTATATTTGTATGTATTATTTATATTCAAAATTCTAGAAAACAATTCCATGTAAACCAAATCCGGTCCACTGTTGCTGTAGTACAATTTATTTCCTTCTCTCTTGACCAATTTGTTTGGATATATTGTTATCCCTCTTATTTCGCATCCATGAAAATTTGTTGGAATTTTATTGGGATATAGCTTACTACCACCACTTAGTTTTCCTCCAGCACTACATTCGTTTATAATCTTGACTTCATTACACTTTTCACACTGGGTTTTTGATTGATAAGGAAACCAAGAAAACAATTTAACTGAAATATTTCTTTCAATAAAATACGGTTCAAATATTACAACATCTACGATGTTATATTTCTCCCATAGCAGATTCGCCAAATCCAGAGCGATAGAATTGACAGCTTCTGTATACCAATCGGTCAGTATAATAAGAAAATTAGCCCTTGGATTCCATGACGACGAACTTGCGACTTTAAGGCTAAGGGAATATAAATAATCAAGTGCCTCTTTTCTCTTAAGTATGATTACATATGCTTCAGGAGATTCTAAATTAACAACACTTTCTTCTCCTAACTGAATTGGAAATAAAGAAATTTCATGTATTTTGTTCAGTAATTCGTTTTGAAGCCTTACATAATCAAAATCATTCTCTTGCTCTGACACGAGAACTTGCAATGCCCTTCCGGCATTTAGCTCTAGTTTCAGGATTGTCACTGCACATGAAATCGTTTCCACAGCTAAATCAATTTCGTTGTTCCTTATAACAGGCAGACCCCATGTTGAGTAGATCAGAAGTATTGTAACTAATGCTTGTTTCTTAACCATTCTCATAATTCAAACAAGCGGTTCACTCTAAAATGTAGAAACAACTCCAGTAGGAGTTCTCCCTTCTAAGCAAGTTCAATGTATTGACCTTCGCTTTTAATATTGAAAGAGTAGTCTTATTAAGTCTAATGAGGTAATATTATACATCAATCCATAATATAAAGTAGCTAGGGTTATCATTTGGCATACAGGTAAAATGATTATCAAATGATTGTCCCTTTCATAGGAAATTTCACATAATATCTATATTACCAAACTCGGTAAATTGGGCGATTATAGTTTTTTCTTTCTTTTACACAATCTCAAGTTGCCTAATGGACGAAAGAAATGACCATCTAATCGCAACAACTAAGGTGGGGTTGTACAACTTTAAGGATCGACAATTGAAGATTAAAACTTTATTGTAATTTGAACATGATAAACATAATTGCTAAAGGGAAATAGGAGTCAAGTATCTTGCAGTAGTAAATTACATAATTAAAGCTTATATCGTAGGAATTACTAGTACAATCGTAACCTGTTGATATTCTCTTCCTATATAGAACTAAAGCTAATGATTCGTTGTTTTTCCCTTCATCATCTATCACTCTTAAAATCAAGTCTTTTGTTTCATGTTCCTATATTATGTACCTCTTGTACCTCTTGTATATAATTTACCTCTTGTATATTTATAAGTTATTTGTAATTGAAAATTTATGTACCACATTGCATGTCATGTTGTATATAGCCCCTTAAGGTGAGCTATACTCGTTGGGGTTTTCTTACAAAAAATAAATAAATAAAATAAATTCAGGTTGGCATCATGAAATTTGTCTATCTAAAGATAATATACTTTATAGTCACTTTGCAAAAGTTACAAATTATATTGACCCGGATCCCCCAACTTCATCTTCCTTAAGGGGGTAAGGGTTGAAATGTTTATAATAAAAATTTGTTCACTACTGTCTTAATGTTTGGTACTCATAGCCTACTTCTCTATGATAGTTATTTTCGTAGGCCTATTGAAGCATTGGTTATCCTACAGTAAATAGTACGAGAGTTATTTAAACTTTCAAAAATATATTTTCATAGAACTTATTCAATGCACTATTATTCATACAAATTTTAATGAAAGACCACAGTGTTATGATGAGATTTTCTCAACCAAATGTCCTATAAATTTTAGATTTTGCACATTCACTTAATTAAAACGTAAACTAAAATGTCAAAATTAATTTTAATGTCACAATTTTTATATAGTATTGAATTGATATCTTCACTCAAAATTAAAATCTATCCTCTCTGACAAGGTATTGAAGAAACAAGCCGTTGATTTCTGCCCTCGACCATAGGCCATACTTCGGCGCATTTGTTCTATTGCTCATTTTCTGTTCTTGCATGTCATAAATCAATGGCGAAATGTGTTTTGAGCTGGTTGTTTGCTTCAGAATAATATAACTATGTATTTTCTTTATGTTCAGTCATCTGTCTCGCGGGGGTCGTGTCTCCGATCCGGTATTCACCTGGTAGAATGAGGGGAAACCCCGTGGAAAACTCACTTGGTTCGGCTACTACGTGCGTTCATCTGTAGTGGCCCGGGCACTTCGGGAAATTGCCCATTTTGTGCTCAGCTTTCCCACAGTATTTCTCGAGAAATTTGTAGTAAGTAAAAATCGGAGAATAGAGCAAGGATCTAAAGCTCGGGGCAGTCGCAGCCTTTTAAATGTAATTATAACCCTCGAAATTGTAGCACTCCACCAAAAATTAAGTTCATTAAAATCCATAATCTAACTTTTTAAAATCTACTTTTTGACGAAATTCTTCGAAAGTTCATCCATTACACATAGTAATGAAAACTAAAACAGTTACATATACTCTAGTTGTAGTACTATTATGCTAATTATTTACTCTAAACTAGCAGTGTTGTTCTATACTGTCGTGTAGAAGATTAGTATTTGTAAAATTTTTCTCCCTTGTTTCACTTTATTAAACAAAAGTGATGTTAAACTCAAATGGATTTATCTTTATACCATAGAGTTACAAAGATAAGTTATAGCATGAGTTGATATATTTTTCATTCTCTTTTAATTTAGGTCTACACACCAAGATCTCCTTTTTTATTTCTTTCCCATGCTTTGGTTCTCAGTCACTTACTACTTTATAAATGGTGTCCCTCCCTCCGTAAAAAAAAAGAAGAAAAAACCTATAGTCACGCTATGCCTCTGGACATTTCGTTCTGAATGAATCGATCTATGAGATCGAAAGCCCATTTTGGTTGATCCATAGGAACCATGTGACCAGCGTTGCGTACCAGCACTTCAGTGAAGTTTCCTGCAGACTTCATGTATCCAGCAAGTTCTCCATCCACATACCAAGGGACACGTGTGGCATTTCGGTACTCTTCTGCTGCAGTGAAATTCATTTTGTTAAAATCTTTGAGGGTACTGGAGTACGGGAGAATTATATCCAACTGCCCGATGTAATAAACAACTCGGTAATATGCCAGTAATTCCTCCAACCATGGAAGAGCTGTTTCCATATAGGCCTATACCGATTTTATTTTGTTGTACACTTCATATTCAGACTTGAAATCGATGTTACCAACATGTATTGCTTCACGGACATCGTCTCTTTGCACAAATGAGAAATATTTTCCGGTAACTTTAGGGTCACGAGTGCGTAGCATGTTGTATACACTGGAATATCCACTGTTCCTTATGTATAAGTCAAAAATGTTGAACCATATCTGAAAACCAGAGACACAAGTAAGTCCTTGGAAATTTGTTCATCTTTCCATAGTGGGATATTTGAATAAACAATAAGGAGAAAAGAGTGAAAAATTCAATGTCATAGGCGGGATTTCCACCTTAGCCTACACAAGACCAGTGTGAAAGTATTATCATTCCACTGTGACCTACTAGTGGTTTACTATGAAGCTCGGGGCTTAAAGCACTTACGCGTTTGTAGGCTAAGTCACCAAAGGGTTGTTATCTCATATTGGTGTTATACCGGGACATGTGAGTCATTTGGAGAATTTAATGTTGTGCCAGCATGTTACCATGGTAGCTCAGTTGGTAAGAGCAGCGGCACGGAGAGTCAAAGATCCTGGTTCAAAGCCAGGCTAAGGCATTGAATTTTTCAGTCTGGTTCTACCTTTCCAAAATGGAGAAAAGTATAACCTTTTATCTTCATATGTTCTGAACATGGTGACAAGAAGATATGAACTAGAAGCTTTTTTATCCACATCCAGCTACAATGTACTTATGATAAGTGAACACTGGTTATACGAAACTGAAATGCAGCTTTACAATATAACTAACTACTATATTGCAAGCTATTTCTGTCGTGGAAATATTTTACATGGTGGGGTGTGTTTGTTTTTAGCAAATAACTTAAAAGGGTACTCCATGAGTAAGGTTAATGATCAGTCAGTGGAACTTCATGCTGAATTCGCGGCAGTTAAACTTGAAGCTGTTAACATTGTATTAGTTTCCTGCTACCGCTCACCTAATGGAGACTTCAGTGTTTTTATTGAAAGATTAGTCACAGTATTGGATACCATTTTTATTAATACGAAAACAAAGGTAATTCTAGGGGGAGATTTTAATATTGATGTAAATACATGCTCCTCCTCTGTTGACATTTTAGTTAATATTTTAACGCAATATTAGACCATGGGCTGCCCCGTGGGAATTTCCGACACATATATTTTTTTGTTGGTATTGTCATCTAGTTTAAGATTTCAGTTGTTTGCCCTTTATCAATTACAGCATTTAGCCGGAAACCCCGGAAAACCCCGGAAATTCGCAGAAAATGAATTTGTTTTAATTTTTCATTGTTCTTTGCTCCTAATATTCCCAGGGAATTTCTGACTCACACATTTTTGTTGGTATTGGCATCTAGTTTAATGCTCCAGTTGTTTGCCCCTTACAAATTACAACATATCCCCGGAAAGCCCGGAAAACCACGTATATACGGAGAAAGTTATTATGTTTTATTTTTTAAATCTTTGTTCTTTGCACCTAATATTCAAAGGGAATTTCTGACTTACATGTTTTTTTGTTGGCATTACCATCTAGATTAAGGTTTCAGTTGTTTGCCCCTTATCAATTACAGTATATCCCCGGAAAACACCGAAAACCACGGAAATCCGGAGAAAGGGACTTCGTTTTATTTTTTAAAAATCTTAGTTCTTTGCTCATAGTATTCAAAGGGAATTGGTGAACCATATGTTTTTGTGTTGGTATTCCCATATAGATTAAGGTTCCAGTTGTTTGCCCCTTACCAATTACAGCATATCCCCGGAAACCCCGGAAAACCACGTATATACGGAGAAAATTACTATGTATTATTTTTTAAATCTTTGTTCTTTGCTCCTAATATTCAAAGGGAGTTTCTGATTCGTATGTTTTTTTGTTGGTATTGCCATCTAGATTAAGGTTTCAGTTGTTTTCCCCCTTATGAATTATAGCATATCTCCAGAAAACTCCGAAAACCACGGAAATCCGGAGGAATTGACTTTTTAAAAATTTCTTTAAAATCTTTGTTCTTTGCTCCTAATATTCCCAGGGAATTTCTGACTCATATGTTTTTTTGTTGGTATTGCCATCTAGTTTAAGGTTTAAGTTGTTTCCCCTTATCAATTACAGCATATCCACGTAAACCCTGAAAACCACGAAAATCCGCAGAAAATGAGATTGTTTTAATTTTTTAAAAATATTTGCTCTTCGATACTAATATTCCCAGGGAATTTCTGAATCACATAATTTTTGTTGCTATTGCCATATAGTTTAAGGTTTCAGTTGTTTTCCCCTTACCAATTACAGCATGACAAAGAATACTGGAAAAAATCCTGATGCTGAAGGAATGAAGGCGATTGGAAACCTGACAGAACACACTTCATATTCTAATTTGACATCTGTGAATGATAATTAATTTAACTTACCAAACCTTCCACAGTCACTACCAAAGTTTCTTGACTGAAGTTAGAGAAGGGACATTCGGTAAAACAGCACAATATTGGAATGGTAATATGGACAAAGTGTCATTGATTTTGAGATTTCAGCGAGCAACTAAAGAAAACAACTTTGACTTACACTTGGCATGTTTAGAAGATATGATTCCCCTTTTCTTTGCATGTGACCATCACAATTATGGCAGATATCTCGTAGTCCATATACTCACCCTTTTGAACCTGCAAGGGACACACTTGAAGCAGAAGAATTACTTCGCAATAACGGTTTCAGTGACCGTAGATCACAAGTTCCGAGTTCTAGAAGTTCTATGGATTTCCGTGGTTTTCCGGGTTTTACGGGGATATGTTGTAATTGATAATGGGCAAACAGCTGAAACCTTAATCTAGATTACAATGCCAACAACAACAAAAATATGTAAGTCAGAAGTTCCCTGGGAATATTAGGATCAAAGAACAAAGGTTTTTAAAAAATTAAATCGAACTCATTTTCTTCGGATTTTTTAGGTTTCCGGAGTTTTCCGGGGATATGCTGTAATTAATTAGGGGCAAACAACTGAAACCTTAATCTACATGGCAATACCAACACAAAACCATATGAGTCACCAATTCCCTTTGAATACTAGGAGCAAAGAACTAAGATTTAAAAAATTAAAACAAAGTCATTTTCTCCGGGCTTCCGTGGTTTTCGGAGTTTTCTGGGGATTTTCTGTAATTGATAAGGGGCAAACAACTGAAACCTTAATCTACATGGCAATACCAACACAAAACCATATGAGTCACCAATTCCCTTTGAATACTAGGAGCAAAGAACTAAGATTTAAAAAATTAAAACGAAGTCATTTTCTCCGAGCTTCCGTGGTTTTCGGAGTTTTCTGGGAATTTGCTGTAATTGATAAGGGGCAAACAACTGAAAACATAATCTACATGGCAATACCAACACAAAAGCATATTAGTCACTAATTCCCTTTGAATACTAGAAGTAAAAAACTAAGATTTAAAAAATTAAATCAAAGTCATTTTCTCCGGGCTTTCATGGTTTTCGGAGTTTTCTGGGGATTTGCTGTAATTGATAAGGGGCAAACAACTGAAACCTTAATCTGGATGGCAATACCAACAGAAGAACATGATTCAGAAATTCCCTTTGAATATTAGAAGCAAAGTACAAAGATTTAAAAAAATAAAACATTGTCATTTTCTCCGTATAAAAGTGGTTTTTCGGATTTTCCGGGGATATGTTGTAATTTGTAAGGGGCAATCAACTGAAAACTTAAACTAGATGACAATACCAACAACAAATATGTGAGTCAGAAATTCCCTGGGTATATTAGGAGCAAAGAACAAAGAAAAATTAAATCAAACTCATTTTTCCAGATTTCCGTAGTTTTCCGGGGTTTCCGGGTAAATGCTGTAATTGATAAGGGGCAAACAACTGAAGACTTAATCTAGATGGTAATACCAACAAAAAATATGTGAACCAGAAATTCCCTGGGCATATTAGGAGCAAAGAACAAAGAAAAATTAAAACAAACTCATTTTCTCCGGATTTCCGGGGTTTCCGGGTAAATGCTGTAATTGATAAGGGGCAATCAACTGAAAACTGAAACTAGATGGGAATACCAACAAAAAAATATATGTGTCGGAAATTCCCACGGGGGGGGGATGGGGGGTATACAGTAGCCTTCGCTCTATATGGTCTTCTAATTGTAAATTATACCCCGACACGCAATAATGGATGTTTAGATAACATATTTACAAATTTTCACTCATCGGAATTTACTCACAGTGTCTTTGATCCTGTATTGTCTGATCATATGGCAATAGGGTTTGACATAAATATCCCAAGATCGAATAGTAAACCTTCTATTTTAAGAGAAGTCAGGTTAATATCTCAAACTACGATAAGTGAATTCCTAGGTTGTCTGAGTACTATTGAATGGAGTTTTTATTTGTATCACAACGAGGTCAGCTCAAATTTTAATGAAATGTTTGATATTATATTATACTTTTACGACTCATGCTTTAAGCATGTAAAGTTTCGTCAGAAGTCAAATAAGTCAATTCCCAATTCTTGGTTCTCTACCGATCTTAAGTTAATGCGTGAACAGGTTATCATGTTGCACAATATCAACATCACTTACAAAACAGAATACAGTAAACAAATGTATCTGACTGCTAGGAAACAATACAGAGCAAAGCTTTCTGTGACAAGAGCATTGTATAATGAGTCCTTAATAAATAATGCTAGCGATAAATATAAAACAACTTGGGACATAGTTAATAAGGCGTAAGGAAGTGATTGTACCAACAAGTTATCTAAAATTAACATAACAGCCGAAGAATTCAATAACTATTTTGTTCAGTCTGTCTCTGAAATAATACAAAAAACAAAAAAACCTAATAAGTCTGCTGTTGACTTTTTAAGTAACGTGACTGGCAATGATGGAAGTTTTAATTGGAAGGAAGTAACACATGAAGATGTTTACAACAAAATCATGAAACTTAACAATTCAAAGAGTCAGGATTACTACGGTCTTTCGAATTACCTATTAAAAGCTAGTGCCCTCTATTTATTGGATCCCTTCGTACTTATTGTTAATCAATGTTTAAGCCAGGGAGAATTCCCTGATCGCTTGAAGATATCGAAACTTATCCCTGTTTACAAAAAGGGAAATAGGCAAGAAGCCTCCAATTATAGACCAGTGTCCTTGGTGCCTGTTTTGTCTAAAGTAATTGAAAGCATAATGCTGGATGGGTTAGTATCCTATTTTGAAGTTAACAGATTATTAAGTGATGAACAGTATGGTTTTAGATCCAACAGGTCCACTGTTAAGGGTATTGAACGCCTAGTGAGTGAAGTACTAAATGCTTTTGAAAACAAACAGAATGCAGCAGCCTGTCTCTGCGATCTTAGCAAAGCTTTCGATTGTTTACCGCATGATCTTCTGCTAAGGAAATTAGAGTTCTACGGAATAAGAAACAAGAAATTGGCTCTTATTCAATCGTATCTCAGCAATAGGAAGCAATTGGTTTCAGTTAATGACCAGATATCTACAATTCGCGATGTAACAACAGGGGTGCCTCAAGGATCTATTCTTGGTCCTTTCCTTGTTATTATTGCTGTTAATGATTTGCCCGCTGCAACTCCTGGTAAAGTTATTTCTTATGCAGATGACACTACTGTGCTTAATATTCTTTCTGCTAGTACTTTTGATTGGTCATGTACTTTAGATCAAATGTCAGATTGGTTTGGGGCAAATGGTTTACATATGAATAAGGAGAAATCACAAACCATCCTATTCACTATAAAAGACAAACACGACACAGAGCAACAAGTTAAACTACTTGGAATATGGCTGGACAGCAAGCTTTCCTGGAAACTGTAACAAGTAAAAAATTGTCAAACGCCTTGTTTCTCTTAAGAAGACTTAAATTATGTGTATCAGTGGGCACCTTATTAAGTGTTTATTATAGTATATTCCATTGCCATATTAACTATGGTATTTTGCTCTGGGGCAATAGCAGGGAAGCCAATCAGGTTTTCTTGCTCCAAAAGAAGGCTATCAGAATAATAAAGAATTGAGATTCTCGCCAACATTGTAGACCAATTTTTCAGGAATTTGGAATTTTAACTTTGGCATCATTGTATGTATTTGCATGTTTGAATTTTGTACACCATCAAAATAAGAATGAGGTATTGTTTTCTGATGTACACAGTTATGATGCAAGGGGAAGAAATAATATGGTGTTACCTAAATTTCGTTTACAGAAATCCCTTGATTCTCATTTGTATCTTGGGAAAAAATTATATAATAAGTTACCGTTATCTTTCAGACAGATTAGAAATACAAATATTTTTAAAAATAGAATTAAATGTATGTTGAAAAGATATAATTTTTACACTGTACAGGAATACCTGAACATAGATATATTGTTTCAGTGGCTCATTGACGTTACCTATTGCATTGTATGCTGAATGGTATAATAAATTATTATTATTATTATTATTTCTTTTTTTTTAATCTCAGGAAATAGTTTTATTAATATCAACTCAAATATGACCAATGTCACGTTTTAGTAAGGTAATATTCCACAAATAGCCTATAGTATTGCAACTTAATCACAAAATTTTCTAAATTACGCTTTCCGTTTTAATAGTGCATATGAGTAACTACAACTTGAAAACAAAACAAAAATTCACTGGTGTTATTGATTTAAATAATATGGCTATTAAGGCTTAGGGGAATTTTTAAACAGATTGTCATAATGATCCCCAATATGAAGTTAATTTTCTTGACTATTTGGCTCATACGTCTTTCTTTAAGTTTGGAGCAACATCATAATAAGAACGAGTCTGAAATCAGTCAATGACAAACCTCCTTCACTCAATATTTATTGAATTTTCTTTATCACCACAGAAGTAATAAAGATATGTAATCTTTTCTTTATATTCTGATCAGACACTCTGCAGGCAGTGACTTATGTATGTCACCATTATCTCGGTACGTTAAGATTTATTCTGCAATTACAGTTAATATTACGCATACATCTGGTAAGGAATCAACATTATAATATTTTACGGGAACGTACTCCACAGTTCATCAAAATTGGCATTAAATAATTGTTATCGCCTCCTGTAAAGATTATAAACACATAACCTCAACAGCATGAATGTACTCGTATGCTGCGGGTGGAGGAAAAAGCCTTGGAGATGTAGGAGATGAGTTCATAGAGACCAATTAATCATTCTCCCCCTTTCGATCTGGATGAGTGCACAATTATATTTAAAGAAACAGTATCTACCAGTATGCATCATTAGGAATTATAACAATAATATAGGCCTAAATTATTATGTTTTATGTAAGATATCTCCAATATTAAATGTTAGCGAACAATAGGCTAACTTACTTGAATAAATGAGAAGCGTTTTTATTCAGTACAAAATAAGAATTCAAGTTTGGGTTGTGACCAGTACAAGAAGTAAAACACTGGCATAGCGATAGTGATTTGTCTTCACAACTGTAGTCTATGTTGGTATCTCTGATAAGTTACATTACCCGTGAAGGGTTTAACATGGAACATTAGCTAACAAACGTTTTTCAGTTAAATATCTTAATGCACTACATAGGTGTAGCGTAGACCTTTTAAACTTGAAATTTCAAAGTAAGATTCTTTTTAAAGTAACGTTATACTGTCTGTAAGTGCTTCTAGTAGATCCCCAGCAAAGTTAATTCGCTCTCTGATGAGTTTGTGACTACGGGTGAGAAATTTGCGAGCATATTATATGAGATAAAACAAAACATAATTGTGCTTCTACATTGTACGATAATAATGTCCCATTTAGCTATATATCTTGGGATAAACTGAGTCCCTTTTTATAATATAGGCCTATTCAGATAATGTGTGATGATTGTTATGTTTGTCTGTGAATGGGAGCCATTGTATCGCAAGCCTCATTTTGAAAACTTTATAGGTGACAAGAAAATCAAATAATAGAACAAGTATTAATTCCAACCTTTATTTTTTGGTTTTCTGTTTGAAAATTGAATATAGTAGTACATTTAACTATCTTTTGCTGTGCTTATTGTGGTAAAATGTGTTTTTAGTAAAATTACCAAGAGGTATAAGATGTATACAGAAGTGTTTAGTTTAAAGGTTTAAATTATCTCATGGACATAAATATGAGAAAACATAGGCCTTTGCATCAATATGAAAAGCAATATACTCTCACACTAATTTTAGAATTTTTCCTAGCCTTATTTTATTTATATTAAATAAACTTTGAAACTGTGCGTTACCTCCAAATAATATAAATTTTTATATTAAGATGACTTTTATCCTGAATATAAATCTAGATTCAGTGTTCTTCAAGGCAATATTCTAAGTTATATGCTAACAGTAGGCCATATCTCTGTATTCATCTGGACCTCACAATAATACCTGTAATTTAAGAAGATCCTAATGTTTTGCTTTCGATATCTGATGACCAGTTTATTTCAAGGTAGACTAAGTTGGTGTTTGATCATATCAGTATTAGTTTATGAAATTCATCTTCGTCAAAAGATTTTGTGTAGCCGTATGATCTCATTTGTACTTGAAAGTGTACTATTTTGGAAAATGAGAAGTCTTCACGATTAGCTTCCCTTTTTCCTGCTTACAACTGGGAAAGCTGACATTGCAAATGAAGTCCCTGATATTCTTAGAATTTTATTCGCTAGTTCTTTCCTCAGAATATTGAATAACCGTCCGGATTTAAACAGTGATAATTGACAATTTCACATCTTTTTAAAAAAACAGATTATGGTTTTGTCATAAAGTTATCTGAATTCGTATCACCATATAATTCATTTACATTACGTTGCTTAAATTGACTATTCTTATCATATAGTTAGTTATGAATATAGTTGAGAATATATGAGGAGCTGAGTTCCAAAAGTGGCGTCATCCAAAAATTTGAAAATCGAGTTTTTTGCGATTTCATATAATGTTGGTAGACATGCAACGTCTACTCACTTTATGTTGTGCCTAAGTTGGCTTCTTCACCTATTTTATACCGTTTAAAAAATTATATTGTTTCCAAAAGCTGCTTCATCCACAGGGATATTTGTAGCAGATGGCGCGTTTTCCATCGTCGTTCTTTTGGTTCCTAAACAAGCCTCATCCCATGTTATCCCTAAGTAGTATTTTGCATTTTGTTTGTTTCCAAAACATGCCTCATCCTTGACTGTAATTGAAACGAATTTAAAATACAAAAGGTAAATTAATTATTTAAGCCACTCTTGTGCAAACCTGACACTATACATTAATTTGAAAAATGTATATAATTTTTCTCCCAATTAAACCACTCATTGTTGTTGTGGTAACTCCATATTACTGGCTTCTAATAACGTTCTTAAAGCTGTTTAGTATTAGTCTGTGGCTTGAAAGAAATTATTCTTAATTAATGAACGAAAGTAAATTTCTAATAAATGGAGCACAATGAGAGTATAGTATACAGAGAAGGAAGAGGAAGACAAAAGGTCCGTAATAAGAAGTCTTGGGCAAAGGAAAAAGCAAAAGATAAAAGGTAAGGTTATATTTACAGTCATCTTGGAATCATTGTACCATGTTGATTATTAGAATTGTCGGTAGGATGCAATGATGTTAATAATGAAAATTTACTTGTTCCAGATAAAAGTCAAAATCACTGCCTGGAAAACCAAACTGCGAACATAAAAAACATTTGCAATGTAATGATGTATCTCTGCAAGACGTTAGACGTTTCCATGAGGGGTTTTACTCAACACATGATAAAATAAGACAAGACTCTTTCCTGCTAAAATACACATCGCAACAGGCTCCTCAACGAAGGCGTCCTAGTAACAAAATGGGCCCTCCAAAGAATTTAACTATCAGCTATTTCATGAGAACAAGGTCAAAAGGTGTTGTTCAAGTATGTGCAAAGTTTTTTCTATCGGTACTGGGTATCTCCAAAGGAAGAGTCCAGGGAGTAAGCAAACGACATTTCAAGATGGGGGAACCTCCTAAAGAGAATCGTGGTGGTGACAGACTATGCGTAAAGCACATGAGTAGAAGAATGAATGTGAGGGCTTATATAAAAAAATTACACTGTGTTGAATCACACTAAACGCGCTAAAAGTGAAAGACAGTACCTCCGAAGCTATTACAGTGTGAGAAAACTTTGGAAAGCCTACAATGAAACAAATGAAGAGGCTCTTCAAGTTAAATATAATATCTTTTGGAATATATTTATGAAGGACTTTAACATAAGTTTCAATACACCTGCAACAGACGCATGCTCAGAGTGTTTAAGGCTAAAATCCTTATTAAGTACAGAAAGACAAAGTGACAAAAAGCAAGAACTAATCACTAAGTACAGAGTTCACAAAATGAAAGCCAAAACCTTTTATGATTTGTTAAAATCCGATGACGATGGTGTATTCAAAATTTCATTTGACTGCCAAAGAAACCAGGTGCTCCCAAAATTTCCAGACCAAGCCGCATACTATTCGCGACAACTTTATCAATATAATATGACCATTTGTGAAGGGAGTTCTAAAAATAAACAGACCAAGGATACTGTCAATATTTTTACTTGGACTGAAGACCAACGTAAGAAGGGTTCAAATGAAATAGCATCAATAGTGTACCACTTTCATTGCTTTAAAGATCTTTACACGTGTTCAAAGCTACATATTTTTGCTGATGGATGCCCAGGGCAAAACAAAAACATATCCGTGGTGGGAATGTTAGCCAAATGGCTTGGCGAAAAAAGTCAAAACAAACTACAATCAATTGAGGTAATCTTCCCTATTGTTGGGAATTCTTTCCTCCCCCCGATAGGGTTTTTGGACGTATTGAGCGAGAAGTGAAGAAAAGATCAAATATTATTACACCAAAAGACTACACTGAAATATTTTCCCAGTATGGAACTGTTAAGTCTGTTGGTACGGAAGTGCCAGTTCATGATTGGAAAACCAAAGTAGCCGATATTGTGAAACGTCCAGGGCAACTTCATTTTAAATTTGCTCAATCAAAAAGGCTGATTTTGAGGAAAACAAAATCTAAAAACATCGTAATAAAGGGCGAAGTTCATTACAGATCTGACTTAACAGAATTCAAGCCATTCCTTAAGAAAGGGCAAACTTTATACATGTTGCAGCCTCCAGTGTTACCAGCCAAAGTCGCCATTAAGAAAGAAAAGCTTGAAGACGTTAACAAATTGTTGAAGAGTCATTTTGGAGAGGGCTAGTGTCAAAATGAAAAGCTAGAATACTACAGAAATGTTCTAACAAGTAATGTGGATGTTATAGAAGAAGAAGATGAGGAAGAAAATGGAGGAAACTTAGAAGAATCAGAGGATCTAAGGATTTAAATTGTCAAAGAACAGGCATACAATTAGTATGCATTTGTTTTAAAGGAAGGCAGTTTGCTGTTCTTTAATAAATAGGAAGTAGAAAAGAGCAGTGTTATTCTATTTGCAACAAATCATTCCTTATCCCTACATGTTGTTTCCAAAAGTGTCTCCATTACCAATTCTGTATCAATAGCAGCAATATCCAATTTTATTTATTTAATGACTAAAAAAGTTATTGACCGATTTATTTTTCCTTTTACGTGGATACTACTTAAACAGGAAGGTAACTGTTAAGCTTAAAAAATTACCGAGATTAGAGAATGACAAGTCAAAATAAGTTTTTCGTTGATCCTCGAAAAGTTAAATTTTGGATGATGCCACTTTTGGAACTGAGTTTCTCTTAGTCCACTTAAGTTTAACGAGGCCTAATTCAGAGAAATGATGAATCTTATTGTATCCGTGCGTATAATGAAATTGGTTGGAAATATGCCTATTAATAAATAATGGGAAACAATCCATTATCCCAAGTAATCTTAATTTTTACCCTACAGATAGCCAACGCCGTTAATGGTCTTTAAGGCACCTATTAGAAATTACTTGGCTTCAAAGAAAATGCTTTATTAATAGGTTTCTAAGGAAATTAGATTAATTTTTCTCAAAGCCTTCATAACACGCTAAATGGTTATTATGATTTTTTTCAAAACATTCTACCAAACTGAATAAAATTTAGGTGACTCGTTTATATATATTTATCGTGCAAAATAGGCCTATAATATGATGAATGAATTAAAATCGATTCTCGTATTTTCTACTCCAAAGAAATGGATTCGAACCCATTCTACGTGTTAGAATAGACCATGTTTGATGATAGGCTGAATCTGGGCGTATATTATTCTCAAGCTAAGTTCTCGCTGTGGCTAAGGAATTTAACAGACACCATCCTCACAAACCCGCTCTTTGATAGTAAAAATTCCTTACCTTTAAATCTTTGTTTAACTTACGTACTTCACGAAATCCAAGTTTAAGTTAGAGCAAATCCATTTAGCATAACATTTGTTATCCAGGTTGATACTTTTATTCTTATTTAATGTACACGATTTTGTAACATGTCATTAATGGATGAGAACACTATCTCCTTAACATTACAATTTCCCTTCCTAGAACTGGAAACTTCATTAAATGTACTTACTTTTGTTCAAGGAATTGATTAAGGGGTGAAATTAGTAGTTTTTAGAACTTGATCTTGTATGTTTACCCCATTTCAATCAGTTCATTTTTATTACGCATAAAACACGCCAGCCATATTATGGTTCTGGGTGAAGCAGGATGAGCAACTGCGAAGCAGGATGACCAAGTTTCCTTCTTGCATTAAGTAAGTAGTGGCAGGTAATTCTATTTTAGTGAGGGTTAGGTAGGTTAGGTTCGATTAGTTAGGTAGGTTAGGTTCGTTAGGTTATGAAGAGTGATATTTGTTTTGTAGGCCATAACCGAATTAACTCATTTTAAAAATGTGCCATATTATATCTCCCGCGTGGTTCGTCGTGTTGGTCAACCTGTTTACCCATATAAGATGGCCGTCAGTTATTTGTTATTGTCACGAATTACGTATTTTAAGGGAAGAGAATTACAGGATGTATTCTTGAAAAATTTCGGGCGTAATTATAATCCTTGTACCTAGGGACACATTTTTAACGATGTATCGTTTAGTAAAAATAAAAACTGTAATGTTGAGGAGATAGGGCTAGTCCCTCACTGATGTCTAATTTCCCACTGTCTAGGTAGGTATTGCTCGCCCTAGAACCAACCCTTAAGTAGAGAAGCATGCCTGTCTCACTCTAGCACATTTACTCTACTTGAGAGTGAGACAGACATAATTTAGAAGTATACTTTAGGGCCGCTTATAGAGCGGGCAATACCTACCCATCCCACTGTCTAAAACATTTGCGCGCCGACTATAATATTAATTTACTATACAATATTCTAAAATTGTAATGATTATCATTGAAGGAGGAAATAAACTATCAATACCTTACCTTCCTAATCTTAACTAACCGACGAGGCTCTTGTTTAAGTTGATATTATTTCCACTGTCCTTATCTACAGTAAGTTAGGAAAACACATGGGTCAATACTCCTTGTTTAAAAATTATTAACAAATTTCAGACGCTGTGAATTCTGGGTGTAATATGAAGTTGCGTGTATGAACTTTAAAATGTCTTCTGGTTGGGCGAGAGAAGGAAGAACATGCCGCCACTGCTGGTGAATGTGGAACGGAGGAAGTGTCTGTTTTACAAGAATCGCCTAACAGGGGGTAGTGAGAACTTGCTGTAACTCTTTTTCTGTCCATTGCTTATCTTTCTCTTTATAATAGAGATGGGACTATACTTGATCCAAGATGTGTAGGCCTACGGAACAAAAGTAAAAAAAATCAATATTAAAGTATAAAGCACAGTTCACAAAAGTTCGTTTTTGAGACTGTTTAATCGATTACGGTAAAGTCAAATGAATTTTCTTTTATATATTAAGCACCAAGGCTTCCGGGTTCGATTCCAAATGTTTTTGTACATATATACAATCTGTATCTTCTCGTCGCTGGATAAACCTTTTCATCGCACATTCCTTTATTCTCGCACATTTCTTTATTGGTGACGTAAGTTCTGACGTCCTTCTGTGGCAATTTTCCCCTATAATACAAATTATTAGAGATTATGCCTATTACTTTTACTTACAATATGTGGTGTACTTCTTCACACATTATGTAAATGAAAAGTACAACGTATTAATTAATCATACTATAAAATACGTCTTGTATTTAGTAACTGATGTTAGGGCCTACTTATTTTTCTTCAGAATCAACAAATTTGCCAAGGCAACGATAAAAACAAATGAAGTCTTGTTTCCTATGTACTCGTAGGCCTATATGTTGTTAAAAATGTAAGTCTATGATATAAATACATAAGCAAGCAACTAACTTAACCAGAACTTATGTTTTCACAATTACATAAGATATAAATAATTTTTTGCTCGACTTAACTAATTAGTGGTACTTACGAATATTGTTGCCGTGGATCGTAAGTTGACATTCCCGCACGCAATCTTGTTGCTATGTGAGGTAAGAGTTTCCGTGCGGTTTCCGTGCGGTTTCCGGCACATCATAATACAAGCCTTTATGGACAAGGCCCCCAGGACAATTATTCGGTTCCCATAACAACAAAAAAATGCGAATCACTTTCTGAAATAAACATCTATCTTCAATAATGTGTATAGGCCTACATAATATTTCCAGGTAATATCTCAATTAATATAATTAAATTGATATAAATAATCATCGTGCAAAAAATAGCATGCAATACTCGTGCCGTAAGCGCATAACGGATCTCGGAAAATTGAAAAAACTCGGCGCGAGCGCCTCGTTTTTTCAAATTCTTTCCTCGATCCGTATGCATCGCTTACGGCACTTGTATCGCAATATACTATTACGATGTGTGCGGAATCGAAGTAAACATCTGAATGAGCTTATCGCCCTTAAAGTATGCGCTGGTGAGATAACCAAGGAAACGAAAGGACACAGTCAAGGCAAGTATATTGTTAACATTTGCTCCGTACACATGTTGGATCAAGTATAGTAAAACCTTTCGCACTGTAGTCTAACAGCAAGGGAAAATGACAATTCTAGGTTTAAAGAAGTATATTCTTTAAATAATTATGAAATATGTATTAAAGTAGCCTAGATGGTATGGGCTACGTTTATTTTAAAATTGTTCTACAACATAAAACACAACTCACTGGTAACTGCAAACATTCATTATGTCGGCAAACATTCGATTAATGTTTAACGGGTTTCAATAAATTATCATTAGTGAATCTGTTGATTAGATCAAAAGCCCACTTAGGTTGATCAGTAGGAACCATATGACCAGCATTGCGCACCAGGACTTCAGTGAAGTTCCCAGCAGATTTCATGTAACCTGCAAGTTCTCCATCCACATACCAGGGAACACGTGTGGCATTACTATATTCTTTTGCAGCACCAAACTGTAGTGTATTGAACATGCGTACTGACAGGGGGTATGCTACTATGATATCCATCTGACCATTATAGTAAAGAACTCTGTAATTATCCAAGAGAACTTCAAGCCATGGACGAACGGAATTCATGAAATCTGGTATCATCTTTTGATATACTAGACCAATACTTGTATATTCGGCATTCCCAACGTGAAGAGCTTTGCGCACTTCTCCCTTCTGGACGAAAGCTGAGTAATCGCCACCAATTTGTGGTTCCACCCAATACAGGAAATTGTAGATGTTTGTATATTCTGAATGCATGTTGAATACATTGAGATCTGTGTTCAAGCTCTGAAATATATGGAACCATTAGCCTTCTAAATAAACATAGGAATATAATTAAAATAAATATAAAAATTAATTGCATGTGATTCTTAATCAAATGTTGATACAAATGGCATTGTCTAGTCTTTAAGAATAATTTGTTTGTTTTGTTTGTTTGATTATTTATTTTTAGTCTTAGTTTTAGTATCAGTTTTAGTTTACTTCTTAGCTTGATTTGTTTGTTTGTTTGATTTGTTAGTGTTAATTTAGTCCCAGTTTCTTTTTCAATTATATTGTATGGTATATTTTAATTCTTATATTTAAAATATAAGTAGCTACTGTGATTGGAGCATTACTCCGTTGTAGCCATAAATACCCAAGGAATTCAGAACTCTATCTTATTTAGAAACCAATATCAATATTCACGCTTGAGACGACAAATTTACTTTCGTAAACATAATTCAAAGTATATTTATTTTACTTTATTTGTTCATTTCTGTGTTAAAGTCCCTCTGAGATAAAAGGCCTTAGGATGGGCTGCCCTTTACAAAAACAGAAAGTAAAAGAAAATAACTAACTATACCTACTAGTGACATAAGACAAACGGTTACATACTGTAATAATAAAAAAAATATGGAACTTAGATGTTGTTCGCCGAAATATTCATATTATTTCTTTTTAAATGCGTGCAGTTTTTACTTTTTTCAAATTACATTCGTGCACGCTTCGCCAAGGTAAACACATGGCACAAAACGAGACAGCCAACCTACAAAATATTTTTTAAAAGTTTGGATACTTATTGACTTATCCTTGTACTAGTTAGAGGTGTAACTTCTACTCCACTAGATAGTCAAACTAAAGAATTTGTCTTATTTTTGTTACATTAAAAAATAAGTCATAGCGTATGTTACCAATCAATAACCTCTGTGTTCAGGCTCATTTGTTAAACATATTAATACTTTATCAGTTAATTATTGGATAATTGTAAAATAGTATATATAATACGTTTAGGTTTTTTATTTTAAATAATAAATTTAATATTTAAGTTAACGTTTAAAGTTTTAAAAACCTAAAAAACGAACTCTACTCTTGGTCAAAGGCCAGAGATTGACTTTAATAGGGCTGCATGAATCACAGTCCGCCAGTTGGACCACACTGTAATATGCATAGCCATAATGTACCACAATTTGAATACTTATTTTAATCCATATTATGTATAGTGATATTATGTTCGAAAGTGTGTGATTCTTACATTGTAAGCATCCAAAAGGTGACCATTCTTAATGGCATCTTTACCATTATTTTCAATGTCTCTCATAATCCTGTATGTGTTGGTATCAACCAAGCCAAGTTGATACACAAATTCGCTGTAGTTTAAGATCGTGATGGGATCAGTGAATCCATTACCCACTGCTAATCCTATTAAAAGAGAGAAAACAAATTCATAACCATAAAGCTTTATATTTCATTCTTTTCTATCGAAAATATATTACATTTAAATTTACGTATTACCGTAGCTTGAATATATATATACTCCTATTGTAATTTATATCTAAGATAGATTCACTTACATCTCATTTAAACAGAAAATGAATAATATATTTATGATTCCTACTTTGTGCAATAAGTTACCTGGTCTAGTTTGGAACTACAAGCTTGCAGTTCGTAGTTTGAAGTATGTTACTGGTACCCGTAGTTTCTATGGGTTTGAGTGCTCCAGTTGGCATGTTTGCAAAAATGTACGTAACAAAATTACCACAAATAAAAACCACGCACATTATTAACCAACTTGAGTCATCCCTATATAAAATGGTCTTCGTAACCCTATGATTAAGATACAAAACGTAAATTAAGATGTTTCTTACCTTGAAGATTTATTTTGAGATCGGCTGTAGGGTTACGATTGTGTATGGTGTAACCCAGAGATGGAATGTATTTCCCTACAACAAAACAAAAAATGTCGGTATGTCATATCTGTGACGTAACTGAAACATTAACTCACTATTACATTGTGAAAATATATAAATCAAACTAATGGCTCTATATGGCAAAATCAGCATTAACCATACTTATAAGAGATGCTAATAACTTTACTTCGGCAGAAATGAAATGATATCCATTTTGATAACAATGGAGTGCTGAATCGTTAGATCTCAGGTTAGCAGAATTGGAAATGTTTCAATCACAGGCAACAAAAAAATACTTTTTAAAAACTTTTTAAAAGTTAATAGGCGATTCTTTTGTCCTTTCTGTTGCTGATTCCATATCTGACCTCAATTTTTCTCTATCACTGTCAGGTTCTTCACATGTCACTTCGTTACAAACTAGAAACTTAGCGGAACTTACTATAAGAATGAAAACTAATTTAATATTACAATATGTAAATAACTTTTCTCTACGTATAAACATGAAAAACCTCTTAATTATATAGGTTATTTGTCCATTTCCTTTCCCTCTCCTCCTTAAAGCTTCTGGTGCATTTCAACTGTGAAACGCTTGCTGAACTTCTCGGTGAAGTGACCAGTAGTTGTCTCCCTTCATACTGGTATCCCAGTTGCCCTGATACCTTCTTTCCATCATTTTCATATCTTGATGGATCACTCAGCTTACTCCTCAATCACATCCCCAAATTGTGTGGGAAAAAATTAAGGCGACTGTTCAAAAAGCTAATCTTTAGGCTCATCGTTTCTGAACTTCTCCAGCATGTTGACAGCAATAGAAATATAATGTGAAGCAAAGCCTCCCTCTCACTGACTTTAATTTTTTATCCAAAGTTGAAAGAGAACATTATTCGGATTTCAGGTCCAACAACACACCATCTTTTAATTTATTTCTGATAAATGAGGAAAGTTCTCACTGAGATACTTGAAACAATGCCCATCCTTGGGTAAGGCTTTCAAGAACTGATTCATTAACCCTAATTTTATGTGTTGAGGTGGCAGCAAAAAGTTCTTCCAGAAAAGTTTTTCTTTTTTGTGGACCAATGTTGATCCCATGCCCTAATGTCGTGCAACCACTGCTATCTTAATTTAAACCCATTTCACCTATTTAAATAGTGTACAGAGTACTATTGAATTTGCTACATATTTCATTTCCTTAAATATTTAGTTCAAACGTGTAAACAATGTTGGATGATGCAGCGCACTAAAAACCATAAGAATAAGCCAAATTTATTCAAAAAGTTTTTTCATTGTTGGTCCGTGTAATTAGAAACAACATATTTTGATATTTAAATTAAGCGTTTCTCTACAGATGCTATGCAATCACTCTAACAAGAAATAGAGAGAGAGAGAGAGAGAGAGAGAGAGAGAGAGAGAGAAGAAATAAAGAAAGAGAGAAAGAAAGAAAGAAAGAAAGAAAGAAAGAAAGAAAGAAAGAAAGAAAGAAAGAAAGAAAGAAAGAAAGAAAGCGGATGATGACTATTTCTGGTTTAAAATGCCATATATAGTTTTTGTTTACTATGTGAAATGCTTAATGTAGTTAACTTCATTTTATAACTGACTAGCTTAAAAGGCCCGGCGTCGCCCGGGTTTTGTATTTTGTAATATGAAATTAACTTTGGAGGACTTTCGATGTTGAAACTCTAGGTCCTTATATAATATGTACGTAGAATTAGAAATGAGGAAGAACGACATATGACACTCAGACTATTCCCTCAGAAAACGCTAGATATAGCTGTTTATGGCTCATAGAGGATTTTGCATTCCATTGCTTCTACACACCATGCCTGGGAGGAGTGCAAATAAGAAGAAAAAGAAATTTCGGTTACATAAGATTGTATTGTCTTGACAGAAAATTGTATTTCTCACCCTCATATTACCATACAACCGTTTCGGGGCTGAAGTAGAAAAGAAATTCAATATCACTTTCATACTTTCCTTCCCAAAAACTTGGGACATAATATACTGCGCGCGTAGGACTGAAAATGTTGCATCCCATTTTGTCTTCTTTTAGATGCTTTGGGCCTCTGATAAACATCCCTAGGCCTATTTCTCAACTAATACAAAGCCTACAGCTATGAGTGACGTATCAGTGGATAGGATTTGTTACCGACTTCCGATATAGCATACTCACTGGCACACACTTAAGTTGTCCCTGCAATACGACTGCTTATTCTACATCAAAATGTGAAGTGAGAAAATATATTTTTCCATGTTGAGGGTAGAGAAAGTTATGTGACTGCTTTATTTTCGTGGATTTTATTCTTCAAGAATTATTTTCACAAATGTATTAATTAGATCGATAGTATCAGAATTTGTTAAAGCCCAGTATTATAATATAGTTTCCAAAGCCCTATGTGAACACCGTAAACAACACTGTCGTTATGTAAACAATTGACAGGGGAACTTTCTAACTGTGCCTCATTTCACATTTCCGACTTTTCCCGTGGATTTTCCAAAAAAATTTCTTTCATACAAACCTTGTCCTGACAATTACGAACACAACAAAAAAGAATCGGCCAAATCGGTCGAGCCGTTCTCAAGTGATGCTCCGTCATACATTTTGGAAATTCATTTTTATTAATGTAGATTAAAGATTTTTAATCTTCAATTGAATTACTAAATTTAAACAAATAAGACATCAATATTGTAACTTGAATTGTAGAGTTTCGTTTACAATAGTATTTTGTCATAAATAGCATTGAATTATACCTGCATAAGACTCTCCAGTTATGTAGAATGGTACTTTCTGAAGTTCAGGGAAGACGGTCAAAAACTGAGTAATTGCGGAATACAACTCTGCTCCCACTTGAACTTCCTCCGTAGCGTAGCCAGTATCATCATCTGTGAAACTGAAACCTGTAATTTAGGGAAGAAGGAATATTTGAAGCGTTTTACCTGTTTGTAAAAAGAATATTAAGAACATTAGACCAACCTTTTCAATGCTACTGACGTATAAATTCGACATCTTAAAAATTGTAAATATAAATAAATAAATAAAACGTTAGAATTTCCATTTACGGAAATCAGCTATTTCATTAAAATTTTCCTCATTGATATCATACTTAGAGCTCACTGATGATTTCACTTGATTACATATATTAATATAGGAATACACCACTGAGCAGGGTTGCCATACGTCATACGACTATTTCATAGAGTTGTACGACGTGCGACGCAACCATGAGTCGTATGCCTATTTGTACGACTATTTTTTAACCTAGCGTTTTATATTTATTTAATCAATCCTCTGAGGAATTTTGATATACTTTCCAGCTCTTTGTTTTCTCATGGTTTTGTTTTAAACATGTTGCTAATAATAACAACACTGTTGTAATTACTGTTTATTTAATTTTATTGTATTTTACCAAATTTGGCACATCGGAAGATAAACACGCCTAATCATTTACAAATAAGATGTTTTTATTAACAATTACATGATATATGTTAGGTGTATAGTACCGACTATTATTTTTATTATTATTATTATTATTATTATTATTATTATTATTATTATTATTATTATTATTATTATTATTATTATTATTATTAACGCAATAAGTTCATTACACTGAAGAATCACAAAGTATACGACAGTTTTAACTAGCATACGACTATTTTCGAATATTGGTACGACTGTTCTGCGTTTCTGATCTGGCAACCCTGCCTCTGAGAGAATTAAAATTAACAGATTTATTTACCCTCGGCTATGGTATTTGTAACATTACTCTAAAAGAGAATACTTCTCCCGAGACTAGTCAACATTTCCGCTCCCGCATCTCCGAAATTAACAGATGTCAGCTGAGAAATATTCATCTTATCTCGCAAGAGGCAATGGCAAATCTTGTGGCATCACCCTTGTCTGAAATATCTTCGAACGAGTCGCGGTTATCGTCCATGGTTTTGTTCCGAGTCTGGACCTGCCTTCGGTCAGAACACTCAATATCAGGTGTGTTAAAATTTTCTACCTTCGTTTGGTGCATGGTGTTATATAAAGGGTATATATATATATATAAACACACACACGAGGGAGAATCAAATGAAAACTGCAATTAATTTTTTTTTCCACTATTTTACTACAGGAAGAATGCTTCCTTGTACATTATTTTTCCACATAGTACCCTCCCAGTTCAATGCACTTACGCCGTCTGATAGGATGTGCTTCGATACCGTGTGAGAAAAATTATTTTGGTTGACATTGTAGCCACTCGTGCACTGTTGTTCATCAGACTTGAGTTTGTGCCATCAAGGCGCTCCTTTAATGGACCAAAGTTGTGGAAGTCTGATGTTGCCAAAGCGAAGGGGATTGCTGAGTGCAGGTGTTTTGCTTCAGCATGATAACGCCCGTTCTCATTCTGCTCGTGCAACCATGAAAACTATCGATAGTATTCGCTTCAAGTGCCTCCCATATCCGCCATACTCGCCGCCTCCAAACCCCCCTTTCTTGGGGAGTATTCCATACCCCCCAAATCCCCCGGCATTTTCGACCCTCCCCGAAATTATTTTCTGGCTACGCCACTGCTTCCTGTATTAGGCTATGTATATTCGTGCCTCACTCAAAAATGACTGAAAGAACCAGGAGCGTCGCCAGGAATTTTACTAGGGGGCAAGCTCATCATAATTTCAAACACATTGATTCTTACTTATTATAATATTAAGAATTAATTTACTATTGTGAACAATAATAGGCCTAGTTATATTACGACAGTAAATTACACGACTATACCGTTAATAGAATTCTCAATCTGATTAATCCAAATCCAAGTGATAAGTTATGAGGTAGGTATCAGTATTTCAATATTATCAATATTATCAATTTCAAATAATTAAACACAAATATTCACATAATTTCCCGATCTCTAGTTTTGAACCCCAGCTGAATTAGAAGAGGCTGCAGCTTTGAAGTTAACAGATTATATGTTCTTCTGAGCAACAGCCTTGGTGAAAGATTATTATAAATACAACGATGCAGTTATAATCGTATACTTGCCAAACTCAGTGTTAAATAGGCTATTACATTTTTTATTCTCCTTGCATGAACTGCTGGTTGTGAGAGACAAATGGTAAGCCAACCAAAAAATGAGGCCGTAAGGCATTCCAGAAGGGGCATGTGCTCTCCCTTGCTCCCATTGCCGACGCCCATGGAAAGAACTTAACACTGTTTTCAATTTAATAGAGAGATCGACGTTTGTAATTTGACCCCTAGAAGAAAAAAAAAAGTTTGTTTCCTTTAGTTAGAATACTTGACAACAGATGGCGGCTGCTGTGCAATTGGTGAGTAAATTGTACGAATTAACTTGACTAGCAAGATGACGACGTAACTTACTTCTTTCTGAGATCAAAACAGCAAATAAATAATAAGTTCATTTGTTTTCGAATACCAACAACGATAACTCTTCCTCCCCCCCCCCCTCTCTCTCTCTCTCTCTCTCTCTCTCTCTCTCTCTCTCTCTCTCTCTATCGCTCTCTCTATCTCCCTCTATCTCTCTCTCTCTCTCTCATTTGTGTTATGGAATTTAGTATTGTTTCCTAATCTCTGAGGACTAAAATAGTAAATTATTTTACTTCTCGGACTACATTCTAAGTTCCTAAAATTCTTTGAGATATTGCGGTACATGTCCGAAAGGGCTAATTTCCTAAGGAATTGTCTGATATCTCCATTGTGATCTTTTGTTTCAATAAAGGGACAAGAAGTTCTAGGCTATTAAATAGGGATGAGTCCTCGATACTTTCGATACCTCGATACTCTCGATACTTGCATCGAGCGATATGCAGAAAACTCACTCGGTAGTTTTTCGATACTTTGGTAATTCTGCAATTCTACAATTAAGTGAGAATGCTAGTATTTTTTAACAAAAACTTGTAAGTGGACTGTTTTAAAAACTAATTTTAGTTTTAATGTAGAGTTTAAAAATAATTATAGGCTACTGATGATATTAAATTTTGTCTCATTAAATATGCACACTTAATTAATTTAGTTGGTATACACAGTTCTCTTTACTTTTAATGTTTAATGTACCTATTTATTGAAACTGGAAATGTTGATGGTATCGAGTATCGAGGGAAAATCATGTATCGGTATCGAGTATCGAGTATCGATAAAATCTGTAATCGACCCATCCCTACTATTAAACTATCATGCAGAAATCAAGTTCTGAAATATTTTCAGTAGGTTACGTGATTCCTGCGCGGTAATAAATAATTTACCAAGCAAGGCGATGTCCTGTTTTAGCTCAATGTCCGGCATTTCGTCTGCTTGTGTGTAAATTTGTGTATTACGCAAACATATAGTTAGATTTTCTTCCGATTTGATACGAGTTCTCCTTGCTGTCATTAAAAACTACATAGGCTATGTGTAAGGATGTGTATTTTCTGATTCCAATTGAAGTTGGTGCCCGTTTTAATCGTTCCATTCATGTAACATACAGCTTTTTTCAACGATTCTAGCCAAACGGATCATACTATAAAATTTTAAAAACTACTTCCACTCTAAAGAGTACAATTTTCTACAGCTTTGTCCCAATATATTTATGACGTAACTGTAATCGTTTACAGGCATTTCGTCTGTTCGGAAATTTGTGTTATGTGTTATGTCGTTCGATTTTCTATCAGTTTTGTCATGATAATGAATGTTCGTTGAAGCCATTAACCATTTAATTGTTATATCCGTCAATATGACGGGAAGGCAATTTTTTAATCACTGACAATTTTTTTATAAAACAGCTGTGTTTTACGAGTGATATTTGTAACACAAGGACAACGACCTGCACATAAAGCAGTACTATACATTATACTTACATTTTATAATTTTCAACTCCATTTGGGCACATTTAACCCGGCATCACTCGCGTATATGGCTGTCATGCCGTCATTCGCGCGTTAGATTTGATCTAACACACGTTTTTGTTCTTCTATAGCTATTAAATACAAGCTCAAACGCATGGATTAAACTTACAATAAGGTTCTATTTAACTTTTTAACATTTGTGTAAAAGCAAATTCTTTTCTTGTTAAAAAAAATATTAAAATTAATAAAACATTTTTGATTCTTATTATGGGTGATATTATTTATTATTATGATTTTATTCTTCTTATAGGTATTATTTATTATTAGTAGTATCCTATACAACTACACAAGAAAATGTAATGTTAAAACTCGCATTGGAGATACATTGTTTTGAAAGATAACTCCTTATTTTAGGTCAAAGAATTTTTATCAATAGGCCTAAGTCCATACTCAAAGACAATACTTAGCGAACATTCCATACTCTTACATGCCTGAATTTCTCGCCCTTCTTCGGCCGTCAAGCGAGTGTTTCCATTCCTTTATTTGTGACACTGTTTACTTTCAAAATATTTATTATTCTCCGATTCTTTCTTTGATTGGCGGAAGAAATTATATTATTTAAGAAGTCGAAGTTTCTGAGGTTCCTGGAAAGCGCAAATAAACGTTTCCCCTTAATTTTAGAGAAGCACCCCTTCCCTTGGTCTCTAAAGTAACCGTGCCTCTGTTTCGATGTCACTTTCGATTCTATCAGTTCGTCGCGACTTACTTCCTACCCCTAATTATGCTATTTGACCTGAATTTTTAATTATTGGGCATATAGCCTATAAAAAGAAAATATTACTTATATTTTACCTGTTCCTACTGGGTTATCGATGAATAGTAGTGAATGATTCCTGTGCCAAGAATAAGGATTTTTCACGAGCGTGGAATCATCCTTATCTACAGAAAACGGACCCAGCTCCGTGAAAAGTCCATAAAGAGAAGAAGATCCTGGTCCTCCTTGCAACCATAGAAGAAGAGGAGCAGAGTCATACCCTTGCTGAAAGATTGAAAGTAAGAGATATGAACATTCTTGTTTTCCAAATAAATAATTTCGTACAGAAATGAAATATAATCAACATCTTCTAGGTTTTTAGTTTTATCCTATTTATTTAGACTAAACTATTTAAAATAATTAATAAACATCATGTTTTCCAAAGAGTGGATTATATAAGTTAAAAAGTGGAAAATCCACCTTATAGCTTATTAGTAGGGGGCGGATTTCTATGACATGTCATATTTTTCCCCTTTTCATTATTTCATGTTTCCGACTAATTTGAACCCGATTCCAACCATACTGCTGAAAATGGAACGGCTTTTATTGTGCATATAACTGCATATTTAGGAAATTTTCAACTATTGTAGCATATTTAGTTTGAATATGCATATTTAGGTCTTTTTTTTACATATTTGTGTGCTTATTAAAGAAATTTTGAAGTTTCATATAATATTTTGTAAATTTTGCATTATAATGATACTTTTTGAGAATTTACAGATATGTTAAATAATTAACACTACATTTTAACAAAATGTATTGTAATGAAACTTAAAAAAATATACACAATGTGTAAATGGTAGAGTCACATTTTTCATTTTATTGGTCATATTTTAATGTTTTTTAGGTCATAAATGCATGCATATATCGTATTTTTTAGGTCATACTTATTAGTAATTTTATGTTCTTAAACATAAGAAATTCAGGGTACTGTTGTTATAAAAATGATTTACTTTTGTCAAGCAGTCAGGATATTTTAATATTTGACAATAGAGAAGGTATTTGACAATAGAGTAGGATTACTAGGTACAACGCTTCCAATTTTTGTGAGTATTTTAGTCTATAAAACAATGGATACTAGACATTTGAAGCAATTGATTACTTGCAACCCTATTATATACGATTGTCTTCCAGAAAGTAGAGAACGATTTGGCATAACTAAAAAATAATTTAAAATATCAACACAAGACTTTATTTACAAAGAAAGATATAGTACCTTACTCTATTTCTCAACGTAATCGCCATTGCTGTCGAGGTGTTTATTCTAAAGTAGTACCAGCTTTTCAATGCCGATGTTCTAATCTTCTACCGGCCAAGACCAAGATGTCACTTCCGCTTTGAGGTCTTCATCGATTGGGAACTCTTTTTCACCCAAACATTCCTTTAGTTTCGGAAAAAAGTTAAAATCTCTGGGTGCCAGGTCAGGGCTGTAAGGAGGATGTCCAAAAATTTCCCACTTAAAACATTTAAGTTGTGCCTGTGTTTCAGCAGCCAAATGAGGCCGAGCGTTGTCCAGAATCAAAAACACCTTTTAAACAACTTTCCACGTCTTTTGTTTTGGATAGTTAGTCGTAGTCGTTGAAGAGTTGCACAATAGGCGTCTGCGTTTATTCCTTGTCTTCTTGGCAGAAACTCCAGGCTCAAGTCTTTGGCGGAAGAAGAGTATAACATCGCCACTGAAAAACTGCTACCACATTACAATAAATGCCTTGACAGCAATGGTGATTACGTTGAGAAGTAGGCCTATAGTTAGGTACTGTATCTTCGTAAATAAAGTTATGTGTTGATAACTTACGTTATTATTTGGCTATGCCAAATCGTTCTTTACTTTTGGACGATCCTCATACATAATTATTAATTAGCCTATAGGCCTATAGGCCTAAGCGCAAAATACAATTTCCGTAAATTACAGGTTAAAATTGCAACAAAGTATTTCCTGGTGCTTACAGCTTGGTTTTACAGTAGATCATAATTTATATAAATAAATAATAGCCATGAAGAATCCCATACGGGCAATGGCCTCTCATAGTGGAGGATAGCTCTAGAACAGTGGAAGTCAACTACGTCTTGTGATGACGTTTGTGGAGCAAGTACATGCGAATCCCTGGTGTGTGACGTCAGCAAGAGCGCACGGTAGTAGGGGTGTTTAGAGTACGCTAGACCTAGGTACTAGAGAACAGATTCACTTTAGCTCTGTGGGTAGAACAACTTCTGGTTGGAAATATGGAGCATTTTTCAAAGTTAATGCAAGTACGCGATCCTGATAGTGTTGTCTCTGCAGAACATGTGTTAGTTCTGCAAAACATTCTTCTTCAGTTCGAATCGAGGTTTCAGGATATGGGAAACCTTCCTCCAATGATTAAACTTTTTGCTACCCCATATTCAGTTAATGTCAAAGACGTTCCTTGCCGGTGTCAGTAGGAACTGCTAAACTTACAATGCAACGATCTGTTAAAAGGACAAATACGAACGTAAAGTGATCTTGGGTAACTTTTACAGAAATTTCCCTGAAACTAAATTCCCGAGACTTATGCACTTGCCGCACGAATATTATGTAATTTTGGATCGACATATGTGGCCGAACAATTTTTTTTCACCAATGAAATGTGCAAAGCTCAAATCAAGAAGTACATTGTCAGATCACAACCTAAATGCAGTCTTCGATTAAATATTCCTCAAACATTACGTCCCAACATTGATAAACTTTTTAAAGAAAATAAGAGATAGGAAAGTCAGAAAATTTTTACTGTAATCTTGTATCATCTAAGGTGAAGACGAGCTTGTATGGTAATTAATCCAGTTCATTTTTTATTATTTTTATTGTAGTGAATTTTGTTAATTCAAATGATAGTAATGTCTATTTTTGTCAAAGAACATAGATTTTGTGGAAAGGTAATTGTTCTCACAGAATAGAAAAATAGAATTATTTATAATATGTTAAACTACTGTGCTGTAATTAACCGATAAACTTTCAAGAAAATCGATTGATGTTTCATTAACTAGGAAACACGTGCTACGTAAGTCCTAACCCCCTAAATTCCCGCTGCCCGCAATACTAATAACCCTCTCTTCCCCCCTGTTCACTGATGCCGCCATTTCACATACTCCTCGCAGAGGTATAACGTGAGCAGTAAGAGCAGAAAGCAGTGACGTCACAGAGCAACCTTCTGTCTTCCCCTGCTCTAGAATAACCCCACAGATGAGCTAGTTCTGTGGGATTTAGAATTTGCCTATCTTTGATCTTGTGGAACATATTGAGCAAACATTATATACACTCCTACACATACACATACCGAGGCTTATTCAAAATCTACTTCTAAGCTTTTGACTGTCTTGTTCATAGTTCATACACTAGCTATTTTATAATTTTCTTCGTGTCTTCTCCACTCTATGCGATTCTGCGCGGTTCGAGTCCATAAGTTCAATAAATTAAATACGTTCCTGGTGGACGAGTTCAATGAGAGAATATAAAGTTTAAAAACCGAGTTAACATAGGTTAGACCAGTTCATATTAGGGATGTACATAAATATTAATATCTCCCAAGATATTTGATCATAGTACTTATATACTTTTGATTGGAAAGGTTCTTGATTTGACAAGTTCTGGAGATTCATTTCGACACATGCGTTATGTCATTATCAACCCTTATGTTAGCTCCAAGATATCCCGACGGTGAGATGTGTACTGACGACTTTCCAAAAATAATCGTCTACTGTACTGTATGTAGGCCTATTATCAACGCCCTAGTCTGTCTTCGGTTGAGAATATATTCTAATTAACCTTATAAGATTGTCTTTACAGAATTTAACTTGCATAATATTATAAAATGATTTTTCTCAAGAAATCTTCACATCTGAATTTGAAATAAACCCCAAAAGATAGGAAGAGTTAATAAAATATACCAAAAGACTAGTTCGAAGTATTAAAAAACCTTTACTTAAACACTCTTATAACTTCCTCTATTCTTCTTATTGCATCGTCGAGTAGGCTGCCGTATTATGGAAGTGCACAATTAGTTATTTCACCAGGAAGACTAAAATAATCTGTCTTTGTTGACAAGATTGGTAGCTTCAGAGAATTTAGAGGAAACATATATCCGAATAAGGGTTTCAGATTTAATAAATTCAGATTATATAAAAGTTTAAACAACATTTTGACAGCTGTTTTCGAGAAAATCACAAGAAATGGAATTTTCTTCGTGTAAAAATGTAGTAAAAATAAGGGAAATTCCTCATCATATTTCATGTCACATCGCCGAAAGTAACCGAAATATAAAATGGCACTTTATAGATTTTTTTGTTTTTAGTTCTGTTCAAATACAAACTAATACAGTATATACACAAAGACAGACATACTTAGATGCATTGTTTCGGAAAATTGTATCTTACAAAAATACTGGAACCCTAAAGCTTATCAATAAAAATTTGGCGTCAAATGTCATGATCGAGCACAACACTTCCTCTGCCTGAATCACTGATAATAGAGGTGGATAAATTATTATTAACTGATATAAACGAAGGTACCCTTATTTGAACAAAATAAATCGCATTTCAAGCTATCAAAATCCCAAAGAGTGCGGAATGTAATGTGACATTTCCTATGTTTAACGTGTAGCTATTTTTATGCTTATGAATGTTATAATTAGGGACCGGATTCTTAGGTTTTTACCTATTTTTTTCCTTACTTCCAAAACAAAAAGCGATTATACACTTTTTCGAATCTTGTCCATAGGATTCACCCACATTAATTCTGTGGCACCTAAAAATTCCTAAATGGGGTATAAAAACCTAAATGTACCTAAACGGGGTATAAAACCTAAAATACCTAATTTAGGCTACTTTTTTGTCTTTTTTGTTTGTCAGTTGATAAATCGATATTTTGCGGAGAGACAATATAGACAATATAGAGAGATATAAAACTTAAAATACCTAATTTAGGCTACTTTTTTTGTCTTTTTTGTTTGTCAGTTGATAAATCGATATTTTGCGGAGAGACAATTTTTGTCGAGTTGAAATTAATAGCACCAGCGTTTCGTTCAATCCAGTGTCGTCTAGGATGACAGTATCAAGAGAGGAGGTGTAAGAGTACCGGCGTATTCCTTTTAAAATATTCGTACGTACAGCTATTGCTGACGTCATGTGAGTTTGAAAGTACATTTTCTGCCTTCAAATGTATTCTAAGAGATAACAGGAAGAACTTCACAGTTGAGAATCTTGAAAGATATTTAGTGATATACTGTAACCAGGAAATGTGAGACAATCTTATTTTCACTGCTTCTTTTGATTGTTTATGCTTTCTTTCTTTAATTGTATAATATTGTCCTAAAGCAAGTTTACACAATTTTAAGTCAATTTTGTTAAGTTAAACTTTACAAGTATTATGTATTGAATCCTATGTAGCACATTTAAATTCATTAAACCATTTGTTCTACCCGAAAACGATATTTTGGACAAAAACCTAAAAAAAACTATTTCACCTAATGGAAAACCTAAAACAGTGTTTTTAAAAACCTAAAAATCCGGTCCCTAGTTATAATATGTACAACAATTTTGGTTGTACTTGTAATAGCCATGCCAGTAATACCAGACCATGTAATCCAGATAAAATTAAAGTTCTGGATATAAAGTTGTATGTGAATGTAAAAAAAAAAAAATTAAAAACAAATATAATTTACAATTTCTAAATCTGATCACTCTGTATATTTACTTCAAGCAGAATGTACCGGAAGTATAGATTGGAATTGAAGGTTTTGTTTACAGTGAATAATCTAGAGGAGCTGGTAATTATTACACCGACCGGACCCACTCGCCAACGACATTCTAATACCAATATTATTCGTAATTTATAATAATATGACTTCAATTGGAAAGGGCAGATATTTTTCTTTTTCCATTTAATATCGAACAAAAAAGGTATTTTTACTTCCTCTGCCCTTACCATAGACACTAAAGGTAGAGGAAGTATTGTATTCAACCTCCAAATTCGAAGTTGAGTTTTTAATATAAATACCGGTACACGTTTTGTGGTTCCCTGATTCCAAAAATACTATTTTCAGAATCATGTCTGTTTGTGTGCCTGTGAACAGCCTAGCTCCAGAACTGAAAATCGTATGAAAACAAAATTTTATATTTGGTTTAGGTACATTCTGAGAATGTGACGCAGACATTTGCGACGATTTTCTCTTATTTTTAAGGTGATTTTATTAGAAAATAAATTGCTTTTGTTTTGAGATGTTATCGAAAACGACTGTAACGATTTTGTTTAAATTTTGTACATGGGGTGCCTATACTAAGAGCAATAACTTGTATTTGAAAATTTATTTCGTATAAATTCTCTGAAGGGTAGTTACAAGCCACACAATGTTTGTAAAAACTCGTTATCTTGCCTGGTGAATAATAAAGCTTTGCATCAGGTAGGTTCAAACAACTGAATACGCGCTCTTTGCAATATGTCCTCTTATCCTGTATTAGAATATGAAGAGAGAACGATGTATTGCCCACGCTTGTAGAAAAGAAAACTACGTGAGTGCATTAATCAGATGTTAATTGGGCTACATATTCTTCGGGGATGCGATACGACATTATCTTAATTTTTACAACCAATTTACATGAAGAGCATGCCATATATAACATAGAGGTAATCTTTTTTGGGGGGAGGAAGTTATGCGAGTTTCACATCATATATACATATATATATATATAAATATATTTTAACTACGAGTGTAATGAAGTATAGCCTACTTACTTCAGCCGGAAAGAACCAGAAATACAAATTAGAATTATAGGTCTTATTGACAGTGAAGAATCCTGAGTAACTGGGAATATCTTCGCTGAACGGGCCCCCTTTCACAGCAGACAATTTCCTAGCTTCCTCGATGTCACCTGACTCAACGTACGGTGTGAGAATAAGTCTTTCGCCGACATCCCCAGCCACCGGAGACGGAGTCCATCTGGGATATGCATCTCTCAAAAATTGGCGCTCGGTATGAGCCACTCCCCAGACACTAAATAATGTTATCGATATAAAGTTCCACATTTTAGTTATCCTACTGACACATTCTTGTCTATCACCTTCTTATATTACATTGCACAGATTTGCAATTAGAGTGTTTTAGCGTTATCACTAACTTTAATATATAGTTACTACTGGTGATTATGTTAAAGTCATGCTGGCACTCACTTAACTTATCTACTAAATTTATTGTTCACATGACAAAATTATTTGTTTAGGCTAGCTCTAGCTCGCTCGCTCTCTCTCTCTCTTCTCTCTCTCTCCCTCTCTCTTTCTCTCTCTCTCCCTCTCTCTTTCTCTCTCTCTCCCTCTCTCTTTCTCTCTCTCTCCCTCTTCAATTTTTGTATTAACATTGTGTCTGTAATAAATTATTACTTTATTTGTAATTTCTCCTGTCATTGTGAGCGGACTGTATGCCTAAAATGAACTCTTAAGCTCTTCGCTTACAATCCTTACAATAAAATCAATTCAATTCAATTCTCTCTCTCTCTCTCTCTCTCTCCCTCTCTCTCTCTATTATAAAAACCTTTGGACCCCATTTTTTTCGGGAAATATTTTGTATGTATATATGAGGGTCATTTCAGAAGTCATGGGGCAACTATTTTATATATTCCGAATAACCGCATTTGAAAACATGGTGTACAAAGTACGGGATGCGACCACCAGATGACGTCTGAGTGCATTGGTGTCCAGTAGATAACACATGCAAACGTTAGTATCCTAGAGATTGTGTTCCGTAATGGATGTCACTAAAGTTGAACAGCGAGCATATGTAAAAATTGCATTTCTGCGTGGCAGAAATGCTCGTGACATGCCGAGCTACGAGAAGCTTTGGGTGATAGGACGTTGCGCATCGACGAGAGGCGGTGCGCATAGACGCATCACACACAGCTGATGGTATTCAGCGCCTTTCTCATCGTTGGCAAAGCTGTGTGGACGGCTTGAGGGATTATTTTGAAGGTTGTTAGCTCGTAAGAGTACGAGTATTACTCTCACTGTTTTGTGCATATGTAATACAAATAAAACAATGATCTCTATTTACGCATCTTTCAATGTCCCTTACCCATAGCGCCTTGTATCTGGCTCCCAATTTAGTACCGGTGAGTTGGTAGCGTGACTGCCTTCCACCCTGGCGGCCCGGGTTCGATTCCCGGCCGGGTCGGGGATTTTTCAGCAGTGAAAAATTTCCTTCCTGGGTTCAGGACTGGGTGTTGTGTTGTGTCCTCTCATTCCCATCCCGCGAGAGGCAATGGCAAATCTCCGCGGTATCACCCTTGCCTGAATTACCTCGAACGAGTCGTGGTCATCACCCCACGGCTTCGTCCCGGGTCTGGACCTGCCTTCGGGCAGAACACTCATCATCATCATCATTGCGAAGAACATTCCAACGACTTTCAATTGTATATCCTGATTTTTGTTTCCTGCAGCTTTATTGACTGATAAAT
Source organism: Ectobius pallidus (assembly GCA_964059195.1). Classification (NCBI taxonomy): domain Eukaryota; kingdom Metazoa; phylum Arthropoda; class Insecta; order Blattodea; family Ectobiidae; genus Ectobius; species Ectobius pallidus. Next base: position 84,639 of record CAXKWD010000413.1, read on the forward strand.
AATAGTTGCCATGACTTCTGAAATGACCCTCGTATTTGTATTTTATAGCCTACATATACAGGCTTCGAATGTTCATACAAGGAAAGGTTAGGTTCACTAATCATGTCCTATAGGCAGGGATGCGGGATTGTATCACGCGATGACAACAGCTAGAATGCGCTCAGGTATAATCAGGTAACGTTAAAAAATGAACATGTTCCATACTGCTTTTATCATGAAGGCATGGTCAAGTAAATTATCTCCTATTTATATTCTGCACATATTTTGTGACCAGTGATGTTTATCAATGTTAATAAATTGTCCTTTTAATATCTTCATGTAAATTGCAGCAGATGCACTCAAGGCTCTACTTCTGTTGTAGAGTGACTGTCCATATACAGTGACGTCAAATGGGTACATGTCACACTAAACGTGAGTCTTGAATCGCTGTATGAACATTCGAAGCCTATATATAGATAATCACTTGACGAATTTAGTGATATTTATACTTATAGCCTTTATTCCGTATATAAATTTATTTTATTCATAGCCAACTGAAAATTAATCACTTCATTAGTCCTAGGCCCATGTATTACGATTCCACTTATCACAACACCCGTCCTGTATTTTGATTTTTGGCGAAGCAATGAAAATTCCTAAAGAAAAACTGCTTCACGATAGAATAGAAAACTTAATAGGCTATCTCTACTCCACAATATGGAGTGGCTAAGGTATTTTCAGCATCGTTATCTTAAAATTACCCAATATTTGATACGATAGAGTAGATCGATCGTTTAGTACTTCGGTTTTACCAAACACTTAAACTATTGACCTCTTTTACAGCTAATGCAAATTAGACATCTGTTTCATTTTCCCGAGATAATATTTCAGTCTGTTTTTTTCCCCCCGTTATGAATTTAAATCTACCTCTTAAGGACTATATAACAATGCCTCTTGGGGAGGAATGTAGAATTGAGGGGGTCAGTCCAACAGTGTTATTACCCCTCCGACATGAAAATTAGATATTGTTATTTGTATAATTTTTTCTTGTGTAGGAAATTTTGAAGTCATTAATGTATTTCCTGCAACATAATTCCTCTTTTATAACAGTAAGCAGAATTTTGAAAACCAAGATAGATAACTCAAAAGAAACTAGGGGCTATTAACGATTTTCTAAAATATGTGCCGTTTGTTCAATATTAATTTCATGACAATCTGATTTCTGTAACTGAAGCAGGTGTTGCATGTGAGCTTTTTCATGAGCCTACTTCACGTGTGCAGAACCGACTATTCATTGGAACTTATAAATAAAACTGATATATGTCCGTTCGTGTTAAAATGATGTTTCATTACATGTAAAAAACCAACATTTATTTAAATAATTTTCTTCTCCTCTGATAAGAAGAAATAAATGTCAGTACAACAGTGGTTTAACCAAGAAAGCAGTATTGTAAGGTCTCATAGAAATGATAATATATTTGAAACGCCTGAACAGTTGGCTACGTAAAATTTTATGTGAATTGACCAAGCACCATAGAACACCCCACTATCAACGAAAATGTGTTCTTAAAAATTATGAAAAACGACAAATGTAGAACTTTAACCTTTACATTCCCATTGCCCCAAAAACCTGAACAACCTTTGGAATAGCAAAATATTCGTTTATATCTTAAGTTCTTCAGTAAACCATGTAAAATAGTATAGTCTCCTGCAAGCATAAGCCTACAACGGACATTGTTTCACATTTCGTTATTTACAGGCCTAGGCAATTCTGGAACCTCTGACATTATCAATTAAACCTAAATGAGAAGGTTTAACACAGGATGAAGAAATGTATTGTTCGTTGTATAAAATAAATAACAGCTGAAGTGTAGCATATTATTTTACAGTGATTTAAATGACATTTACAATCTCACTTTAGAAATATGAAGTACTGCGAGGTGCCAACATGTAAAGCAATACATAATATTGTGAATAATGTGAACAATTAATGCACATTTCAAAACATACGCCTACTCCACGACATTTAATATATAAATGCATTGTGATCATTTCTCAATTCGACAAAACATTAATGTTAAACACAGTGGGAATTGACGAAACAATGATGACCAAACGTTCCACGCACTTTAAGAATACAATATAATATAATTGTTTCTGAAACATTTATATATAATACTTGTTTATGGTGATAATGAAATCGAACGTGGACAACTGCAAAACTATTTCTGTTATAGTACTCACGGCATGTTTTCCTTACGACAAAACATTAAACATTGTGGATTATTTTGAGATATTTTCTTACACAATACTTCCCCAAATAGACAGAGAATGCTTAGAAGATAACCCACAAAAAGTATGTAATATGCAATTTCTAAATGATCCAATTTGAAAGCAAAATAGTCTTCATTTACCTGTCTCTGAAAAAGAGAGACGTCAGTCAAATTTGATGAATTCACAGTCAGCCTTGAAAGAAAATTATACTTTATCTTATTTAAATGTCCTCCTTCAATAGCACGACGTATTGCTTTATTGTACACCTTCAGAAACATGCTTCTTTTCTTCATGTAAAGGGCAGTCTTAATAGTGGATTCCCCTTCATCTAGAGTACAGAACTTTTCATACTTTTGACTTTGTTCCGCTATATACTCTGGGACGGAATAGACGTAGGTTGCAAACTTATTTCCTTCTAACATTCTTTTCAAGCAATGGAAAGGATTTCTGCATAACTTTCTGCCTTTGTATATTTTAATGGCATTTGAATCATCAGATGACCTGAATATTATATCATAGTAATCTGGGTAACCATATTCTATTTCGGATTCAATTAATTCTTCAATGGACTGTATTTGGTGACCAAATCCGGGATTAACAAGCAATGTTGTGAAATAAGATTGGAAAAGTACACTTAAGCAAAAGGAATACCACACCATTAGCAAACAGAAGATTCGTACTGTCATTCCACGAGGCATATTTGGCAATGATATCCCCATGATAATTGACCATAAAGAATAAAAACAGTATGATGTAGAATGAAAGATTTCCGATTCTTGGCAAGGACTTTCTTTTGAAACCAGAGCAAAACCCCTCATTAATAAAGCGGCTATAATGAATGCAATCAACATTAAAACCCAAGAAGAAAATGTAAATATTCGAATGATAACGCCAATGCGAGGCAATCTTTGAGCGCAAGGTACGTACCATTTGAAGTTCAAATGAATATAAGGAATACTTGCTTCAGTGTAATTGCTTGCAGCAAGTAAACCAAGTGGCATGTTTCCAAAAACTACATCAGCTCTTCCCATGGCTATTTCATTCATTGCAAGAAGGATATATTTCAGTGACACCTTTGGTTTATGATTCTCATAGTTATATTTGTAGGTATTATTTATATTCAAAATTCTAGAAAACAATTCCATGTAAACCAAATCCGGTCCTCTGTTGCTGTAGTACGATTTATTTCCTTCTCTGTTGACCAACTTGTTTGGATATATTGTTATCCCTCTTATTTCGCATCCATGAAAATTTGTTGGAATTTTATTGGGATATAGCTTACTACCACCACTTAGTTTTCCTCCAGCACTACATTCGTTTATAATCTTGACCTCATTACACTTTTCACACTGGGTTTTTGATTGATAAGGAAACCAAGAAAACAATTTAACTGAAATATTTCTTTCAATAAAATACGGTTCAAGTATTACAACATCTAAGATGTTATATTTCTCCCATAGCAGTTTCGCCAAATCCAAAGCGATAGAATTGACAGCTTCTGTATACCAATCGGTCAGTATAATAAGAAAATTAGCCCTTGGATTCCATGACGACAAACTTGCGACTTTAAGGCTAAGGGAATATAAATAATCAAGTGCCTCTTTTCTCTTAAGTATGATTACATATGCTTCAGGAGATTCTAAATTAATAACACTTTCTTCTCCTAACTGAATTGGAAATAAAGAAATTTCATGTATTTTGTTAAGTAATTCGTTTTGAAGCCTTACATAATCAAAATCATTCTCATGCTCTGACACGAGAACTTGCAATGCCCTTTCGGCATTTAGCTCTAGTTTCAGGATTGTCACTGCACATGAAATCGTTTCCACAGCTAAATCAATTTCGTTGTTCCTTATAACAGGCAGACCCCATGTTGAGTAGATCAGAAGTATTGTAACTAATGCTTGTTTCTTAACCATTCTCATAATTCAAACAAGCGGTTCACTCTAAAATGTAGAAACAACTCCAGTAGGAGTTCTCCCTTCTAAGCAAGTTCAATGTATTGACCTTCGCTTTTAATATTGAAAGAGTAGTCTTATTAAGTCTAATGAGGTAATATTATACATCAATCCATTATATAAAGTAGCTAGGGTTATCATTTGGCATACAGGTAGAATGATTATGAATGAATGAATGAATGATTTATACTTGTATCTGGAGTTGTACAAATGATCACCCCTGGTGTTACAGAAAGTTTTTTCACCAGAGGGCGTCTGAATACATAAAAACTCATATATCTAAAATCAGTACTACTACTAATAAATGTTTACCTTTTGTAAGTATTTCCACTTACCATTTCTAGCCAATTTCCCTTAAGCAGCTAATTTGTTTTTCCCATTTTGTTTTGACTATGTATAAAAAGTTTCCCAGTTCCTTTAGTGTTTTTGTGTTTTTTGTTACAGACAATTTCTTATATGCCACTTCTTTATTTATCTTTAACATTTTTTTATTTAAAAACTTATGTCTTAGTGTTTCAGTTTCGGGACACCTTAAAATTATATGCTCTGCATCTTCATTACTAAGACATAATGGGCAACGACCTTTCTCGAAATTTCTTCTTGCCCCTCTAAGCTTCCATATCCCTAATCTCCACCATGCTAGCCCAGATTTTTGTTTCTTCGAGCAATCAATCACATAATTTTCCATACCCCACATTTCCTTCATTTTGATGTAAAATACTAAAGATTTCTTTTCCCTCATTACGGCAAAATGGTTCTGCCTTTGTATATCATTACATCTTTTAATAACTATTTTTGAAATCACATTGATGTTTTTTTCCTCGTTCAATACTGAATTCCATATCCACTTTAATCCTATCTCATCTAATGTTTTCCGAATGTACTGTATTCTGCTTCGATTACCATTATCATAGGTAGAATGATTATCAAATGATTGTCCCTTTCATAGGAAATTTCACATAATATCTATATTACCAAACTCGGTAAATTGGGCGATTATAGTTTTTTCTTTCTTTTACACAATCTCAAGTTGCCTAATGGACGAAAGGAAAGACCATCTAATCGCAACAACTAAGGTGGGGTTGTACAACTTTAAGGATCGACAATGGAAGATTAAAACTATATTGTAATTTGAACATGATAAACATAATTGCTAAAGGGAAATATGAGTCAAGTATCTTGCAGTAGTAAATTACATAATTAAAGCTTATATCGTAGGAATTACTAGTACAATCGTAACCTGTTGATATTCTCTTCCTATATAGAACTAAAGCTAATGATTCGTTGTTTTTCCCTTCATCGTCTATCATTTCACTCCACTCTTAAAATCAAGTCGTTTTGCTTCATGTTCCTATATTATGTACCTCTTGTACCTCTTGTATATAATTTACCTCTTGTATATTTATAAGTTATTTGTAATTGAAAATTTATGTACCACATTGTATCTCATGTTGTATATAGCCCCTTAAGGTGAGCTATACTCCTTGGGGTTTTCTTACAATAAATAAATAAACAAATAAATAAAATAAATTCAGGTTGGCATCATGAAATTTGTCAATCTATAGATAATATACTTTATAGTCACTTTGCAAAAATTACAAATTATATTGACCCGGATCCCCCAACTTCATCTTCCTTGAGGGGGTAAGGGTTGAAATGTTTATAATAAAAATTTGTTCACTACTGTCTTAATGTTTGGTACTCATAGCCTACTTCTCTATGATAGTTATTTTCGTAGGCCTATTGAAGCATTGGTTATCCTACAGTAAATAGTACGAGTGTTATTTAAACTTTCAAAAATATATTTTCATAGAACTTATTCAATACACTATTATTCATACAAATTTTAATGAAAGACCACAGTGTTATGATGAGATTTTCTCAACCACTTGTCCTATAAATTTTAGATTTTGCACATTCACTTAATTAAAACGTAAACTAAAATGTCAAAATTAATTTTAATGTCACAATTTTTATATAGTATTGAATTGATATCTTCACTCAAAATTAAAATCTATCCTCTCTGACAAGGTATTGAAGAAACAAGCCGTTGATTTCTGCCCTCGACCATAGGCCATACTTCGGCGCATTTGTTCTATTGCTCATTTTCCGTTCTTGCATGTCATAAATCAATGGAGAAATGTGTTTTGAGCTGGTTGTTTGCTTCAGAATAATAGAACTATGTATTTTCTTTATGTTCAGTCATCTGTCTCGCGGGGGTCGTGTCTCCGATCCAGTATAATTCCCCTGGTAGAATGAGGGGAAACCCCGTGGAAACCTCACTTGGATCGGCTACTACGTGCGTTCATCTGTAGTGGCCCGGGCACTTCGGGAAATTGCCCATTTTGTGCTCAGCTTTATCACAGTATTTCTCGAGAAATTTGTAGTAAGTAAAAATTGGAGAATAGAGCAAGGATCTAAAGCTCGGAGCAGTCGCAGCCTTTTAAATGTAATTATAACCCTCGCAATTGTTGCACTCCACCAAAAATTAAGTTCATTAAAATCCTTAATCTAACTTTTTTAAATCTACTTTTTGACGAAATTCTTCGAAAGTTCATCCATTACACATAATAATGAAAACTAAAACAGTTACATATACTCTAGTTGTAGTACTATTAGGCTAATTATTTACTCTAAACTAGCAGTGTTGTAGTATACTGTCGTGTAGAAGATTAGTATTTGTAAAATTTGTCTCCCTTGTTTCACTTTATTAAACAAAAGTGATGTTAAACTCAAATGGATTTATCTTTATACCATAGAGTTACAAAGATAAGTTATAGCATGAGTTGATATATTTTTCATTCTCTTTTAATTTAGGTCTACACACCAAGATCTCCTTTTTTATTTCTTTCCCATGCTTTGGTTCTCAGTCTCTTACTACTTTATAAATGGTGTCCCTCCCTCCGTAAAAAAAGGAAGAAAAAACCTATAGTCGCGCTATGCCTCTGGACATTTCGTTCTGAATGAATCGATCTATGAGATCGAAAGCCCATTTTGGTTGATCCATAGGAACCATGTGACCAGCGTTGCGTACCAGCACTTCAGTGAAGTTTCCTGCAGACTTCATGTATCCAGCAAGTTCTCCGTCCACATACTAAGGGACACGTGTGGCATTTCGGTACTCTTCTGCTGCAGTGAAATCCATTTTGTTAAAATCTTTGAGGGTACTGGAGTACGGGAGAATTATATCCAACTGCCCGATGTAATAAACAACTCGGTAATATGCCAGTAATTCCTCCAATTCCATATATATATATCGATTTCATTTTGTTGTACACTTCATATTGAGACTTGAAATCGATGTTACCAACATGTAGGCCTATTGCTTCACGGACGTCGTCTCTTTGCACAAATGATAAATATTTTCCGGCAACTTTAGGGTCATGAATGCATAGCATGTTGTACACACTGGAATATCCACTGTTTCTTATGTATAAGTCAAAAACGTTGAACTATATCTGAAAACCAGAGACACAAGTAAATCCTTAGAAATTTGTTCATCTTTCCGTAGTGGGATATTTGAATAAACAATAAGGAGAAAAGAGTGAAGAATTCAATGCCATAGGTGAGATTTCCACCTTAGCGTACATACACTGCACTGTCACCTACTAGTGGTTTACTATGAAGCCCGGGGCTTAAAGCACTTATGCGTTTGTAAGTCACCAATGGGTTGTTATCTCATATTGAGAACGCCTGGTGTTATACCGGGACATGTGAGTAATTTGGAGAATTTAATGTTGTGCCAGCATGTTACCATGGTAGCTCAATTGGTAAGAGCAGCGGCACGGAGAGTCAAAGATCCTGGTTCAAAGCCCGGCTAAGGCATTGAATTTTTCAGTCTGGTTCTACCTTTACAAAATGGAGAAAAGTATAACCTTTTATCTTCATATGCTCTGAACATGGTGACAAGAAGATATGATCGTTATGTATTTCTTTCTTTTTTTCTCAGGAAAGAGTTGTATTAATATCAACTCAAATATGACCAATGTCACGTTTTAGTAAGGTAATATTCCACAAATAGCCTATAGTATTGCAACTTAATCACAAAATTTTCTAAATTACGCTTTCCCTTTTAAAAGTGCATATAAGTAACTACAACTTGAAAACAAAAAATCCCTTTAGGCAGGCCTACAGGCTGAGGTAGATTTTAAAGTGCTTTTGGTTTAATTTATTATCGCTGCGCAGCACTCTTCTTTTTTAGCCTTGGCATGGCAAACCCGCAGTAATAAGAACTGAATTCGGTAAAGAGGAAGAGCCTACAATCATTTGTTTTGACAACAATAATAGGATATAATATTCTGGGAGAACGTGCGCAAGATCAGCAATGAATAAAATTAGCAAAGCCGCTAAACAAGAAAAATTATGATATTATAATAATTCTTTTAAGTGTTATTATTTTCAAACATTAAAATCTCGCGTCATATGAGAGCGATCAAGAAACTTTAGTCCATTTGAAACGTCGGAGGAGCAAACATAAACACGGGAGGGAAGAAGCGAAAAGCGCAGTTCACAAGATGTCGAACGAAGAAGGTTTGGCAGTGTTTAAGTTTAGTTGTCCTTACTTTCGCCATTTTCCCACGCAATTATCGATATACTGCTAGCCTACTTAACTCCTCCATGCCCAATGTTTATTACCCTTCTCAACTCACAATATTTCGCAGCAACATTTCAGTCACTTTAATTAAAATCTTTTTTGTGCATTATAAGTCTACATATTAGTTGTATTTCAACAAATTAAGCAGTATTTTTAGTATAATAATTTTAAAACAGAATTTACACTTGGACAGCACGAGAATATGAAGATAATAATTACAATAATAATAACAAAAACGATAATAATAATAATAATAATCATAATCATAATTCGCAATAATAAACAATAACAATAATAATAACCATGATACGCTATAATAATAAAATAATAATAATAATAATAATAATAATAATAATAATAATAATAATAATAATAATAATAATGATGATGATGAAAAGAATAGAACAGTACCACTGCCGAAATTACCTTCGTGTAAAGTTTAAAAGATTCATGAAAGTGGTAGTATTAGAACGCCTGTACCGTCGATGATGAAACTTTATTTAGTAGCCTATATCTCTAATCGACATATGTGGATTATCATGCAGTACAGTTTTGTACAAATTGATTATTCGAATTTTTTCACCACTACTTAATGCTTTACCTCGTGGATGTTTTTTTCACCGGTGACTGCATCTTGGAGCTGCCAGGTTGAGCATTATCCTCCATTTTGCAAAGTAGCACAAGTAAACTTAACTCCGTGGCGCTAACATCCCAGAAAGGATAAGGCCTACCACCCGACCGCTGCGTCATCTACCATAGGCAGACGGCAGGATTGGGAGCATATGGTCAGCATGCCGACACCCACGCCGTTAATGGTGGTTTCCATGACCGGAGCCGCTATTTCTCCATCAAGTAGATCCTCAATTTGAATCACGAACGAGGCTGAGTGCACCCCTACAAAACCTCCCTACCTCAGAAAAATCCGAGCAGGTACCGCGGATCGAACCCGGGTAGTCAGCGACGCTAACCACAAGACCACACCGGAGGCCTAGTAGCACAAGTAAACTACTTAATTTCTAGTTCACCCACTACTCCTAATAGTGATAAATATAACACTATCACATTAACAGTACCGTAACAAAAACAATAACGATGGCGATAACAATTAATGATAAAATTGGAATAACAATAACGATAACAATAATAATAGTAATAATAATAATAATAATAATAATAATAATAATAAAAACGTGTACGAAGCAAAGATTCACTTCTGAAAGAAAACAAGACGTCGCAAATACACTACCACCAGACACTGCGTTTACTTCAAACTAATACAAGAACAAGCGAAAGGTTGTGAACCGTGCTGCCAGTGGTGTGTTACTGTCTCAACCAATGAGAGCCAGCAAGAAAAGGTGAGTGACACAGAGAGCGTGTTTATGTTTGCTCCTCCGACGTTTCAAATGGAGTATAGTTATTGATTTGTAGAGTACTCATCAAGAGCTTTTCAACGATACCCCACAAGACGTGGTTTCAAATGTTTCGAATTTTCATTCCCCACCCCCACCCCCACCCACACCCTCACTCGAACCCCCGAATCGTTGGTGTCACTGTGAACTCCATAGGGAGTACTCTAATTTATTCAAACAAAGTTTCCCTCTATACTTCATAGGGGCCGAGATATACATTTTTAAAAATTTCAACCCCCTCCCCCGACAACCACCTTGGGCCAATTTTGCTCATTAACGAACTTGTCCGAACTATTGGGCCTAGAAATAACGTAATAAAATTTGGTTCAAATATCTTTAAAATTACGGCCGCTATCGTGTAAAGATATATATATATAAATATCACAAAAAAATTTTTTGAGCGGGCGGTGGTTTCGTACTTACGGGAGCTTGAAACGTAAAGATATGAAAGAATTTTTCGAAAATCATGACATGGTATCCATTGCAATAGGTAGATTTTTCTTCGAAATCTACCTAAAAAAATCACTGGTGTTATTGATTTAAATAATATGGCTATTAAGGCTTAGGGGAATTTTTAAACAGATTGTCATAATGATCCCCAATATGAAGTTAATTTTCTTGACTATTTGGCTCATACGTCTTTCTTTAAGTTTGGAGCAATACCATAATAAGAATGAGTCTGAAATCAGCCAATGACAAACCTGCTTCACTGAATATGTATTGAATTTTCTTTATCACCACAGAAGTAATAAAGATATGTAATCTTTTCTTTATATTCTGATCAGACACTCTGCAGGCAGTGACTTATGCATGTCACCATTATCTCGGTAGGTTAAGATTTATTGTGCAATTACAGTTAATATTACGCATACATCTGGTAAGGAATCAACATTATAATATTTTACGGGAACGTACTCCACAGTTCATCAAAATTGGCATTAAATAATTGTTATCGCCTCCTGTAAAGATTATAAACACATAACCTCAACAGCATGAATGTACTCGTATGCTGCGGGTGGAGAAAAATGCCTTGGGGAGGTGGGAGATGAGTTCATAGAGACCAATTAATCATTCTCCCCCTTTCGATCTGGATGAGTGCACAATTATATTTAAAGAAACAGTACCTACCAGTATGCATCATTAGGAATTATAACAATAATATTGGCCTAAATTATTATGTTTTATGTAAGATATCTCCAATATTAAATTTTAGCGAACAATAGGCTAACTTACTTGAATAAATGAGAAGCGTTTTTATTCAGTACAAAATAAGAATTCAAGTTTGGGTTTTGACCAGTACAAGAAGTAAAACACTGGCATAGCGATAGTGATTTGTCTTCACAACTGTAGTCTATGTTGGTATCTCTGATAAGTTACATTACCCGTGAAGGGTTTAACATGGAACATTAGCTAACAAACGTTTTTGAGTTAAATATCTTAATGCACTACATAGGTGTAGCGTAGACCTTTTAAACTTGAAATTTCAAAGTAAGATTCTTTTTAAAGTAAAGTTATACTGTCTGTAAGTGCTTCTAGTAGATCCCCAGCAAAGTTAATTCGCTCTCTGATGAGTTTGTGAAAACGGGTGGGAAATTTGCGAGCATATTATATGAGATAAAACGAAACATAATTGTGCTTCTACATTGTTCTTATAATAATGTCCTGTTTAGCTATATATCTTGGGATAAACTGAGTCCCTTTTTATAATATAGGCCTATTCAGATAATGTGTGATGATTGTTATGTTTTTCTGTCAATGGGAGCCATTGTATCGCAAGCCTCATTTTGAAAACTTTATAGGTGACAAGAAAATCAAATAATAGAACAAGTATTAATTCCAACCTTTATTTTCTGGTTTTCTGTTTGAAAATTGAATACAGTAGTACATTTAACTATCCTTTGGTGTGCTTATTGTGGTAAAATGTGTTTTTAGTAAACTTACCACGAGGTATAAGATGTATACAGAAGTGCTTAGTTTAAGGGTTTAAATGATCTCATGGACATAAATATGAGAAAACATAGGCCTTTGCAGCAATATGAAAAGCAATATACTCTCACAATAATTTTAGAATTTTGCCTAGCCTTATTTTATTTATATTAAAGAAACTTTGAAACTGTGCATTACCACCAAATAATATAAATTTTTATATTAAGATTACTTTTATCCTGAATATAAATCTAGATTCAGTGTTCTTAAAGGCAACATTCTAAGTTATATTTTAACAGTAGGCCTAATCTCTCTATTCATCTGGACCTCACAGTAATACCTGTAATTTAAGAAGATCCTAATGTTTTGCTTTCGATATCTGATGACCAGTTTATTTCAAGGTAAACTAAGTTGGTGTTTGATCATATCAGTATTAGTTTATGAAATTCATCTTCGTCAAAAGATTTTGTGTAGCCGTATGATCTCATTTGTTCTTGAAGGTGTACTATTTTGGAAAATGGGAAGTCTTCACGATTAGCTTCCCTTTTTCCTGCTTACAACTGGGAAAGCTGACATTGCAAATGAAGCTCCTGATATTCTTAGAATTTTATTCGCTGGTTCTATCCTCAGAATATTAAATAGCCGTCCGGATTTAAACAGTGATAATTGACAATTTCACATCTTTTTAAAAAAACAGATTTATGGTTTTGTCAAAAAGTTATCTGAATTCGTATCATCATATAATTCATTTACATTACGTTGCTTAAACTGACTATTCTTATCATATAGTTTGTTATGAATATAGTTAGTTGAGAATATATAATTTAGTCCACTTAAGTTTAATGAGGCCTAATTCAGAGAAATGATGAATCTCATTGTATCCGTGCGTATAATGAAATTGGTTGGAAATATGCCTATTAATAAATAATGGGAAACAATCCATTATCCTAAGTAATCTTAATTTTTACCCTACAGATAGCCAACGCCGTTAATGGTCTTTAAGGCACCTATTAGAAATTACTTGGCTTCAAAGAAAATGCTTTATTAATAGCTTTCTAAGGAAATTAGTTTAATTTTTCTCAAAGCCTTCATAACACGCTAAATGGTTATTATGATTTTTTTCAATACATTCTACCAAACTAAATAAAATTTAGGTGACTCGTTTATATATATTTATCGTGCAAAATAGGCCTATAATATGATGAATGAATTAAAATCGATTCTCGTATTTTCTACTCCAAAGAAATGGATTCGAACCCATTCTACGTTTTAGAATAGACCATGTTTGATGATAGGTTGAATCTGGGCGTATATTATTCTCAAGCTAAGTTCTCGCTGGGGCTAAGGAATTAACAAACACCATCCTCACAAGCCCGCTCTTTGATAGTAAAAATTCCTTACCTTTAAATCTTTGTTTAACATATGTATTTCAAGAAATCCAAGTTTAAGTTAGAGCAAATCCATTTAGCATAAAATTTGTTATCCAGGTTGATATTTTTATTCTTATTTAATGAACACGATTTTGTAACATGTCATTAATGGATGAGAACACTATCTCCTTAATATTACAATTTCCCTTCCTAGAACTGGAAACTTCATTAAATGTAGGCTACTTACTTTTGTTCAAGGAATTGGTTAAGGGGTGAAATTAGTAGTTTTTAGAACTTGATCTTGTATGTTTACCCATTTCAATCAGTTCATTTTTATTACGCATAAAACACGCCAGCCATATTATGGTTCTGGGTGAAGCAGGATGAGCAACTGCGAAGCAGGATGACCAACTTTCCTTCTTGCATTAAGTAAGTAGTGAGACAGGTAGATTCTATTTTAGTGGCGGTTAGGTTAGATTGGTGAGGTAGGTTAGGTTCGTTAGGTTATGAACAGTGATATTAGTTTTGTAGGGCATAACCGAATTCAATCATTTTGAAAATGTGCCATATTATATCTCCCGCGATGTTCGTCGTGTTGATCAATCTGTTTACCCATATAAGATGGCCGTCAGTTATTTGTTATTATCATGAATTACGTATTTTAAGGGAAGAGAATTACAGGATGAATTCTTGAACAATTTCGGGCCTAATTATAATCCTTTCACCTAGGGACACATTTTAAACGTTGTTTCGTGTAGTAAAAATCAAAACTATAATGTTGAGGAGATAGGGCTAGTCCCTCACTGATGTCTAATTTCCCACTGTCAAGGTAGGTATTGCTCGCTCTAGAACCCAACCTTAAGTAGAGAAGCATGCCTGTCTCACTCTATTACATTTACTCTACTTGAGAGTGAGACAGACATAATTTAAGTATACTTTAGGGCCGTTTATAGAGCGACAATACCTACCCATCCCACTGTCTAAATCATTTGCGCGCCGACTATAATATTAATTTACAATACAATATTTCTAAAATTGTAAAAATTATCATTGAAGGAGAAAATAAACTACCTATTCCTTTCTTTCCTAATCTTAACTAACCTACGAGGCTCTTGTTTAAGTTGGTATTATTTCCACTGTCCTTATCTAGATTAGGAAAACACATGGGTCAATACTCCTTGTTTACAAATTAGAAAATTTCAGACTCTGTGAATTCTGGGTGTAATATGAAGTTGTGTATATGAAGTTTAAAATGTCTTCTGGTTGGGCGACATGCCGCCACTGCTGTGAATGTGGAACGGAGGAAGGTCTGTTTTACCTGAATCGCCGTAACAGGGGGTAGTGAGCACTTGCTGTAACTCTTTTTCTGTCTGTTGCTTATCTTTCTCTGTATAATAGAAAGAGGACTATACTCGATCCAAGATGCGTACGGAGAAAAAGTAAACAACCCAATATTAAAGTATAAAACACCGTTCACTGTTCAATCATAGCTTTAAACTATCTACAAGTTTAGATATTTTGCTGCCAACTTGACAGCAGTATATGCTATTCATCATTTTTCTCTAGTTTTATTGTTTTAAGTTTAGACTTTTTAGGTTATTGCATTACATTCTTTATTCATTTACTTACAACATTAGATTTATTGTTTACCATTAGTAAATATTGCTCATTATGTTCTATTCATTAATATTTGAAGTTTAAAGAATATTTATTCATATTTATGCCTATCATGTTGGCTACGGATATCTTTCTCTGTTACTTCCTGTTTCTGAAGTCAACATGACTCAAATTATTATTAAAATAACATACATTTTCTATCTTGCAAGCTATTATCCCTATTCACTGTCTGTTATTATTCATATTTGATTATTATTTTTGTATCCAGTCTTCAGGATACATTTCTTGAGCAGTTTATATGCATTTCATATAGCTCAATGACTTATTTCCTTCTTCTTTTCACAACAATTCATTACTCAGACATGAAAGGATTCATGTTCTTTGGTGCTTCGGATTATCGTGATATAGTCTGAACATCAACATTCATTCTACTATTTGTGTGGATAATATATCCTACAAGTTCTACACTTCTTTATCATATGCTTCGTCAAGTAAGCAATATTACTAGTGCATCAAGAAATGTACTTAATCATTCATTCAATTTATGCCTGGCAAAATGGCGTTTCTGTGTTGTGTTTTGCTAATTGCTAAATAGCTGGGACATCACGACACACGTTCTCATTCATATAGCAGATAAAGATTCTGCTAATATCAATCTAAATAAGGACATATACTTCGCTTCAAGTAAGTAATCATTAGTGTTACTAAAAGTGATTCCAATTTCCATACATCTACGCTTTAAACATTGATCTCATTGTTGCGATTTGGCTATCATTAAATAGCCTATCCATCAGACTTGACATTCAGTTTCTAGTCGTGGAAACTATTTATACAAGTGTCACGCTTCCCGGACAGATGTATATTTATTCACAAATGTGATTATATGTGACATCAAGACTAAACTTTCATCTCCATTATCTACAAACTCTCATTCAATCGTTTATATGGTAGATGGTGACAATGTTCACATCCTCGAATCATAACTTTAATCTCATGCGTTAAGATGGATTCACATATGACATCAAACACCAACACTCTACACTAGAAGATTGTCAACCATTATATTAATCTGTAAATGCTATCTTCAAGAAGACTTTCAGCTGAGAAGCATACTTTCTTCATTCCAACGCTTTTCAAGAAAGTGAAAGTGTATTCATTCGTGTGTTTTAGTTTATAATTAAATATTATCTCTTATATCATTGTTTTCATTGAGTGATGCATGTTATACAACTTATTCAATTCAATTCCTCCATTACAGTGGAGGTGGTCCTCCGCCAGAGATCTCATTAGTTGTGGTTTGCACGAAAGGTGTTAAGCACAACTAAAGTTTCATTCTCGTGTAGGTTTTAGGGACTCTTACAGTCCGCTCTTACATACATACACCCCCTATTTCTATATTTGGTCCTCTCGGGCCGTGATATTCCAGCAAGTTTGTATTAACAGGCCTAGCCTACATCTAGGATATTACCAGCAAGACTGTACTAATAAGTTATTCCTTCATCTGGTCCTTCTGACCATAATCAAACTATTAAGATTGTAATAATACAATAATACTCATACATTATTCACCCTCTGTGTCACAGACAGACTTGGGTTGCATACAAGAGCCTTCTTGATTTGCTCACATTCATGTATGCATTATTATTTCATCTCAAGAGATATATATTGATACTTAAGCAATTAAAAGATTGACTTAACATTGATTTGTGCTCTGCCATATGCATTTGAGCCACATGCCATCACTCAGTGAAACTTCAAAGTGTACTGTATGATATATATATATATATGTCAATTGTAAACATTGTGACATCAGTGTAAGTTACAGACACACAACACACTCTGTCAACAGTACATTAACACATAATTCTCTTACACGAACAAGATCCTTAACGTTATTTGCAATTCAATACTTATCTTATTGCAAATAATTGCAATCATTCTGCTCTATCATATATTTCATTGTCTTCTTGACAATAAGTTGTCCAGAAGTTATTTCTCATAGGCGGGCAAAACGGTCCTGTTCTTCTCGCATACTATTTCACTTGCATTGCTTCCTTGTATCCCGGCAAGCGGGCAAATTCCTACATTGTTTTCATTTTTCGTATACCTATCTTTGAATCATGGAAGATCAAACATTAAGACAGGTCGAAGACCTCAAAAGAAAACGCAATCCTCTTAAGGCACAACTTACACGTCAGTGTGATTATATTACTGATCTTAATGAGTCAGGTGAACTCAATCACCAACAATTATTGAAGCGTAAAGACATTCTTGAAAAAACATTTGATAAGTTCATACTAATTCAAGATCAAATAGAAGAATTTCAGCCAACAGATGCTGAAATTAATTACCATGAAGAAGTCGAAAATGACTTTATCGAAGCTATGTCTAAGATAGAAACTCTTTCTAAACTTGCTGAAACGCAGCAGGTAATTTCAAACAAGATTTCTGAGCTGAAGCAAATCAAAACTAAATTGTTCACTCACGTACGAGTAATATCAGACTTTACTGTAACTCGAGAAGTCGAGTTACATGCTTTGTTATCTCGTAGAGACGAGGTCAAGCAAACATTTGAGAAATTCAAGTTGGTTCAAACCCAGCTCGAACAACTCCATGCTGCGAATGCTGAGGCCAACTCTCGTGAAGAAGTTGAAACAGCATATTTCAAAACCTTCGCTAAGGTAGAGACTTTAATTAATCTCTCAAAGCTTAAACAAGTAAGAGTACAGCTCTTAAACCATATTCAAGTAATAAACGAGCTTATGATAGAGGATCAGGCATCTTACTTTGAAGGTATTAAGAGATGCGCTGAACTCGAACAATCATTTCAGCACCATCAAGCTGAACAGTCTTCAATTGAAGACATTGAATCATTCAATGACAGGCAAATTCAACGCTATGAGCTTGAAGAAGCCTATTACAAAGCACTTACTAGACTTGAAGCTTCCATAAAGGCAAACAAGCAAATATATTATCCAGATCCTATGTCTGCGCCTAGTCCGCACCCAGTGCTGACTGAGCAAAACCACGTTTCTCTTCCTAAGTTACCTGAGGTAAGATTACCGACATTTTCAGGCGATCCCACTATGTGGCTAGAGTTTCGTGACACGTTTACATCCTTAATACTACAGAATCAGTACGTGTCTGAGATGGACAAGTTTCAATATTTAAAGTCATGCTTAACCCCTGAGGTTATGACTATCATACATAATATTCCTGTCAGTGCCGCCACATTCAGCATTGCCTGGCAAACTTTGTTAGAGCGTTTTGACAATGACAGACTCATTGCTAATGCTCATTTAGAGAATTTATTTTCTCCCCCTTCTATTGATAGAAACTCTGCTGATTCGCTCCAGAGATACTTAGATCATTACATAAGTACTGTCCACGCGCTTCAGTCACTGCACATTGATATTGAACTGACTGATCTTATCATCTCAAAAATAATACTGGATAAGCTTTCTCCAGCTATTATTAGAGATTGGGAATCTTCGCTTAAAGCTGATAAGTTTCCATCACTGAAGGACTTATTCAGTTTCCTTGAGGTCAAAGTTCGAGTCATTCAAATGACTGACTTAGCTATCAAGTCCCAGTCGAATCAATCTCCAATCAAAAATGTGACTGCGAAATCTAATAATAATTCTAATAACAATCGTAAGTCCACTGAAGCTAAGAAAAAGCCTTCGTGGTCTCAACCTATTTGTATATGTTGTAATCGCCCTCGTGATCATGAATTATTTCTGTGTGAAGCATTCAGAGCTTTCGCTTTGCCCCAAAGATTTGAATTTGTGAAACGCAACAATGTATGTAATGTCTGCCTGAGAATAGGTGGTC
>CAXKWD010000414.1:0-99000 GCA_964059195.1 Ectobius pallidus
ACTAAGCAACAGTTCTTTTTGATGGCATTGCTAGGCCACAGTTTCCGGTTTAAAATGGTATTGCTAGGCAACACTTTCGTGTTTTAAAACTCATTGCTAGGCAACAGTATTCTTTTCTATTAAAGAAAAATTTACAACCACTGTTATGCCATTAGTATATCACCGATATTTTCATTGTATGTATTGATCATTGAGGGATTAAAGGCTATTCCTTATAGATGACATTGCTAGGCAACAGTTTCGTATTTGGAGATGGCATTGCTAAGCTACAGTTTCTTATTAATAATGTCATTGCTAAGCTACAGTCATGTGTTTTAAAACTTCATTGCTAGGCAACAGTTTCCGGTTTAGACTGGCATGGCTAGGCAAAACATTCATGATAGAAAAATTACATTGTTAGGAAGCCAAATTGTCTTTAAAAATTACATTGCTAGGAAGAAGTTTCGACTTTGAAAAATGCATTGAAAGGTAAAGGTTTCGTGTCAGAAATTGACATTGCTACGCAACAGTATCTTTTTTTTAAAGTTTTAATAGGTAGCAATATTGTGTTTAAAAATGACATTGCTAAGCAACAGTTCTTTTTAATGACATTGCTAGGCAACAGTTTCCGGTTTAAAATGGCATTGCTAGGCAACACTTTCGTGATTTAAAACTCATTGCTAGGCAACAGTATTCTTTCTATTAAAGAAAAATTTACAACCCCTGTTATGCCATTAGCATATCACCGATATTTTCATTGTATGTATTGATCATTGAGGGATTAAAGGCTATTCCTTATAGATGAAATTGCTAGGCAACAGTTTCGTATTTGGAGATGGCATTGCTAAGCTACAGTTTCATATTCAAAATGTCATTGCTAAGCAACAGTCAGGTGTTTTAAAACTTCATTGCTAGGCAACAGTTTCCGGTTTAGACTGGCATGGCTAGGCAAAACATTCGTGATAGAAAAATTACATTGTTAGGCAGCCACATTGTCTTTAAAAATTACATTGCTAGGAAGAAGTTTCGACTTTGAAAATTGCATTGAACGGTAAAGGTTTCGTGTCAGAAATTGACATTGGTACGCAACAGTATTTTTTTAAAAAGCTTTTAATAGGTAGAAATATTGTGTTTAAAAATGACATTGCTAAGCAACAGTTCTTTTTTATGACATTGCTAGGCAACAGTTTCGAGTTTAAAATGGCATTGCTAGGCATTACTTTCGTGTTTCAAAACTCATTGCTAGGCAACAGTATTCTTTCTATTAAAGTAAAATTTACAAAACATGTTTTGACATTAGCATATCACCAATATTTTCATTGTATGTATTGATCATTGAAGGATTAAAAACTTTTCCTTATAGAAGACATTGCTAGGCAACAGTTTCGTATTTGGAGATGGCATTGCTAAGCTACAGTTTCATGTTCAAAATGTCATTGCTAAGCAAGAGTCAGCTGTTTTAAAACTTAATTGCTAGGCAACAGTTTCCGGTTTAGACTGGCATTGCTAGGCAAACCTTTCGTGGTAGAAAAATTACATTGTTAGGCAGCCAAATTGTCTTTAAAAATTACATTGCTAGGAAAAAGTTTCGACATTGAAAAATGCATTGAAATGTAAAAGGTTTGTGTCGGATATTGACATTGCTACTCAACAGTATATTTTTTAAAAGTTTATAATAGGTAGCAATATTGTGTTTAAAAATGACATTGCTAAGCAACAGTTCTTTTTTATGACATTGCTAGGCAACAGTTTCCGGTTTAAAATGGCATTGCTAGGCAACACTTTCGTGTTTTAAAACTCATTGCTAGGCAACAGTATTCTTTCTATTAAAGAAAAATTTACAACCCATGTTTTGCCATTAGCATATCACCGATATTTTCATTGTATGTATTGATCATTGAAGGATTAAAAACTATTCATTATAGATGCCATTGCTGGGCAACAGTTTCGTATGTGGAGATGGCATTGCTAAGCTACAGTTTCTTGTTCAAAATGTCATTGCTAAGCAAGAGTCATCTGTTTTAAAACTTAATTACTAGGCAACAGATTCCGGATTAGACTGGCATTGCTAGGCAAACATTTCGTGATAGAAAAATTACATTGTTAGGCAGCCAAATTGTCTTTAAAAATTACATTGCTAGGAAGAAGTTTCGACTTTGAAAAATGCATTGAACGGTAAAGGTTTCGTGTCAGAAATGGACATTGCTACGCAACAGTATCTTTTTTTAAAAGTTTTAATAGGTAGCAATATTGTGTTTAAAAATGACTTTGCTAAGCAACAGTTCTTTTTGATAACATTGCTAGGCAACAGTTTCGGGTTTAAAATGGCATTGCTAGGCAACACTTTCGTGTTTTAAAACTCATTGCTAGGCAACAGTATTCTTTTCTATTAAAGAAAAATTTACAACCACTGTTATGCCATTAGCATATCACCGATATTTTCATTGTATGTATTGATCATTGAGGGATTAAAAACTATTCCTTACAGATGCCATTGCTAGGCAACAGTTTCGTATTTGGAGGTGGCATTGCTAAGCTACAGTTTCATATTCAAAATGTCATTGCTAAGCAACAGTCAGGTGTTTTAAAACTTCATTGCTAGGCTACAGTTTCTTTTTAGACTGGCATGGCTAGGGAAATCTTTCGTGATAGAAAAATTACATTGTTAGGCAGTCAAATTGTCTTTAAAAATTACATTGCTAGGAAAAAGTTTCGACTTTGAAAAATGCATTGAAAAGTAAAAGTTTTGTGTCTGAAATTGACATTGCTACGCAACAGTATATTACTAAAAAGTTTATAATAGGTAGCAATATTGTGTTTAAAATTACATTGCTAAGAAACAGTTCTTTTTGATGACATTGCTAGGCAACAGTTTCCGGTTTAAAATGGCATTGCTAGGCAACACTTTCGTGTTTTAAAACTCATTGCTATGCAACAGTATTATTTTCTATTAAAGAAAACTTTACAACCACTGTTATGCCTTTAGCATATCACCGATATTTTCTTTGTATGAATTGATCATTGAGGGATTAAAGGCTATTCCTTATAGATGCCATTGCTAGGCAACAGTTTCGTATTTGGAGATGGCATTGCTAAGCTACAGTTTCTTATTAAAAATGTCATTGCTAAGCTACAATCATGTGTTTTAAAACTTCATTGCTAGGCAACAGTTTCCGGTTTAGACTGGCATGGCTAGGCAAAACATTCGTGATAGAAAAATTACATTGTTAGGCAGCCACATTGTCTTTAAAAATTACATTGCTGAAGAAGTTTCGACTTCTCAAATGCATTGAAAGGTAAACGTTTCGTGTCAGAAATTGACATTGCTACGCAACAGTATATTTTTTTAAAAGCTTTTAATAGGTAGCAATATTGTGTTTAAAAATGACATTGGTTATTCAACAGTTCTTTTTGATGGCATTGCTAGGCAACAGTTTCCGGTTTAAAATGGCATTGCTAGGCAACACTTTCGTGTTTTAAAACTCATTGCTAGGCAACAGTATTCTTTTCTATTAAAGAAAAATTTACAACCACTGTTATGCCATTAGCATATCACCGATATTTTCATTGTATGTATTGGTCATTGAGGGATTAAAGGCTATTCCTTATAGATGACATTGCTAGGCAACAGTTTCGTATTTGGAGATGGCATTGCTAAGCTACAGTTTCTTATTCATAATGTCATTGCTAAGCAAGAGTCATCTGTTTTAAAACTTAGTTACTAGGCAACAGTTTCCGGTTTAGACTGGCATTGCTACGCAACATTTTCGTGTTTTAAAACTCATTACTAGGCAACAGAATTCTTTCTATTAAAGCAAAATTTACAACCCATGTTTGGCCATTAGCATATCACCGATATTTTCATTGTATGTATTGATCAATGAGGGATTAAAAACTATTCCTTATAGATGCCATTGCTAGGCAACAGTTTCGTATTTGGATATGGCATTGCTAAGCTACATTTTCTTGTTCAAAATGTCATTGCTAAGCAACAGTTTGGTGTTTTAAAACTTCATTGCTAGGCTACAGTTTCTATTTAGACTGGCGTGGCTAGGGAAAACTTTCGTGATAGAAAAATTACATTGTTAGGCAGTCAAATTGTCTTTAAAAATTAAATTGCTAGGAAAAAGTTTCGACTTTGAAAAATGCATTGAAAAGTAAAAGTTTTGTGTCTGAAATTGACATTGCTACGCAACAGTATATTACTTAAAAGTTTTTAATAGGTAGCAATATTGTGTTTAAAATTACATTACTAAGCAACAGTTCTTTTTGATGGCATTGCTAGGCCACAGTTTCCGGTTTAAAATGGTATTGCTAGGCAACACTTTCGTGTTTTAAAACTCATTGCTAGGCAACAGTATTCTTTTCTATTAAAGAAAAATTTACAACCACTGTTATGCCATTAGTATATCACCGATATTTTCATTGTATGTATTGATCATTGAGGGATTAAAAACTATTCCTTATAGATGCCATTGCTAGGCAACAGTTTCGTATTTGGAGATGGCATTGCTAAGCTACAGTTTCTTGTTCAAAATGTCATTGCTAAGCAACAGTCAGGTGTTTTAAAACTTCATTGCTAGGCTACAGTTTCTTTTTAGACTGGCATGGCTAGGGAAAACTTTCGTGATAGAAAAATTACATTGTTAGGCAGTCAAATTGTCTTTAAAAATTACATTGCTAGGAAAAAGTTTCGACTTTGAAAAATACATTGAAAAGTAAAAGTTTTGTGTCTGAAATAACATTGCTACGCAACAGTATATTACTAAAAGTTTATAATAGGTAGCAATATTGTGTTTAAAATTACATTGCTAAGAAACAGTTCTTTTTGATGACATTGCTAGGCAACAGTTTCCGGTTTAAAATGGCATTGCTAGGCAACACTTTCGTGTTTTAAAACTCATTGCTATGCAACAGTATTATTTTCTATTAAAGAAAACTTTACAACCACTGTTATGCCATTAGCATATCACCGATATTTTCTTTGTACGAATTGATCATTGAGGGATTAAAGGCTATTCCTTATAGATGACATTGCTAGGCAACAGTTTCGTATTTGGAGATGGCATTGCTAAGCTACAGTTTCTTATTAAAAATGTCATTGCTAAGCTACAGTCATGTGTTTTAAAACTTCATTGCTAGGCAACAGTTTCCGGTTTAGACTGGCATGGCTAGGCAAAACATTCATGATAGAAAAATTACATTATTAGGAAGCAAAATTGTCTTTAAAAATTACATTTCTAGGAAGAAGTTTCGACTTTGAAAAATGCATTGAAAGGTAAAGGTTTCGTGTCAGAAATTGACATTGCTACGCAAGAGTATCTTTTTTTAAAAGTTTTAATAGGTAGCAATATTGTGTTTAAAAATGACATTGCTAAGCAACAGTTCTTTTTAATGACATTGCTAGGCAACAGTTTCCGGTTTAAAATGGCATTGCTAGGCAACACTTTCGTGATTTAAAACTCATTGCTAGGCAACAGTATTCTTTCTATTAAAGAAAAATTTACAACCCCTGTTATGCCATTAGCATATCACCGATATTTTCATTGTATGTATTGATCATTGAGGGATTAAAGGCTATTCCTTATAGATGAAATTGCTAGGCAACAGTTTCGTATTTGGAGATGGCATTGCTAAGCTACAGTTTCATATTCAAAATGTCATTGCTAAGCAACAGTCAGGTGTTTTAAAACTTCATTGCTAGGCAACAGTTTCCGGTTTAGACTGGCATGGCTAGGCAAAACATTCGTGATAGAAAAATTACATTGTTAGGCAACCACATTGTCTTTAAAAATTACATTGCTGAAGAAGTTTCGACTTCTCAAATGCATTGAAAGGTAAACGTTTCGTGTCAGAAATTGACATTGCTACGCAACAGTATATTTTTTTAAAAGCTTTTAATAGGTAGCAATAATGTGTTTAAAAATGACATTGCTAAGCAACAGTTCTTTTTGATGGCATTGCTAGGCAACAGTTTCCGGTTTAAAATGGCATTTCTAGGCAACACTTTCGTGTTTTAAAACTCATTGCTAGGCAACAGTATTCTTTCTATTAAAGCAAAATTTACAACACATGTTTTGCCATTAGCATATCACCGATATTTTCATTGTATGTATTGATCATTGAAGGATTAAAAACTATTCCTTATAGATGCCATTGCTAGGCAACAGTTTCGTATTTGGAGATGGCATTGCTAAGCTACAGTTTCTTATTCAAAATGTCATTGCTAAGCAACAGTCATGTGTTTTAAAACTTCATTGCTAGGCAACAGTTTCCGGTTTAGCCTGGCATGGCTAGGCAAAACATTCATGATAGAAAAATTACATTGTTCGGCAGCCAAATTGTCTTTAAAAATTACATTGCTAGGAAGAAGTTTCGACTTTGAAAATTGCATTGAACGGTAAAGGTTTCGTGTCAGAAATTGACATTGCTACGCAACAGTATCTTTTTTTAAAAGCTTTTAATAGGTAGCAATATTGTGTTTAAAAATGACATTGCTATTCAACAGTTCTTTTTGATGGCATTGCTAGGCAACAGTTTCCGGTTTAAAATGGCATTGCTAGGCAACACTTTCGTGTTTTAAAACTCATTGCTAGGCAACAGTATTCTTTTCTATTAAAGAAAAATTTACAACCACTGTTATGCCATTAGCATATCACCGATAATTTCATTGTATGTATTGGTCATTGAGGGATTAAAGGTTATTCCTTATAGATGACATTGCTAGGCAACAGTTTCGTATTTGGAGATGGCATTGCTAAGCTACAGTTTCATGTTCAAAATGTCATTGCTAAGCAAGAGTCAGCTGTTTTAAAACTTAATTGCTAGGCAACAGTTTCCGGTTTAGACTGGCATTGCTAGGCAAACCTTTCGTGGTAGAAAAATTACATTGTTAGGCAGCCAAATTGTCTTTAAAAATTACATTGCTAGGAAAAAGTTTCGACATTGAAAAATGCATTGAAATGTAAAAGGTTTGTGTCTGATATTGACATTGCTACTCAACAGTATATTTTTTAAAAGTTTATAATAGGTAGCAATATTGTGTTTAAAAATGACATTGCTAAGCAACAGTTCTTTTTTATGACATTGCTAGGCAACAGTTTCGGGTTTAAAATGGCATTGCTAGGCATTACTTTCGTGTTTCAAAACTCATTTCTAGGCAACAGTATTCTTTCTATTAAAGAAAAATTTACAACCCATGTTTTGCCATTAGCATATCACCGATATTTTCATTGTATGTATTGATCATTGAAGGATTAAAAACTATTCATTATAGATGCCATTGCTGGGCAACAGTTTCGTATGTGGAGATGGCATTGCTAAGCTACAGTTTCTTGTTCAAAATGTCATTGCTAAGCAAGAGTCATCTGTTTTAAAACTTAATTACTAGGCAACAGATTCCGGATTAGACTGGCATTGCTAGGCAAACATTTCGTGATAGAAAAATTACATTGTTAGGCAGCCAAATTGTCTTTAAAAATTACATTGCTAGGAAGAAGTTTCGACTTTGAAAAATGCATTGAACGGTAAAGGTTTCGTGTCACAAATTGACATTGCTACGCAACAGTATCTTTTTTTAAAAGTTTTAATAGGTAGCAATATTGTGTTTAAAAATGACTTTGCTAAGCAACAGTTCTTTTTGATAACATTGCTAGGCAACAGTTTCGGGTTTAAAATGGCATTGCTAGGCAACACTTTCGTGTTTTAAAACTCATTGCTAGGCAACAGTATTCTTTTCTATTAAAGAAAAATTTACAACCACTGTTATGCCATTAGCATATCACCGATATTTTCATTGTATGTATTGATCATTGAGGGATTAAAAACTATTCCTTACAGATGCCATTGCTAGGCAACAGTTTCGTATTTGGAGGTGGCATTGCTAAGCTACAGTTTCATATTCAAAATGTCATTGCTAAGCAACAGTCAGGTGTTTTAAAACTTCATTGCTAGGCTACAGTTTCTTTTTAGACTGGCATGGCTAGGGAAAACTTTCGTGATAGAAAAATTACATTGTTAGGCAGTCAAATTGTCTTTAAAAATTACATTGCTAGGAAAAAGTTTCGACTTTGAAAAATGCATTGAAAAGTAAAAGTTTTGTGTCTGAAATTGACATTGCTACGCAACAGTATATTACTAAAAAGTTTATAATAGGTAGCAATATTGTGTTTAAAATTACATTGCTAAGAAACAGTTCTTTTTGATGACATTGCTAGGCAACAGTTTCCGGTTTAAAATGGCATTGCTAGGCAACACTTTCGTGTTTTAAAACTCATTGCTATGCAACAGTATTATTTTCTATTAAAGAAAACTTTACAACCACTGTTATGCCATTAGCATATCACCGATATTTTCTTTGTATGAATTGATCATTGAGGGATTAAAGGCTATTCCTTATAGATGACATTGCTAGGCAACAGTTTCGTATTTGGAGATGGCATTGCTAAGCTACAGTTTCTTATTAAAAATGTCATTGCTAAGCTACAATCATGTGTTTTAAAACTTCATTGCTAGGCAACAGTTTCCGGTTTAGACTGGCATGGCTAGGCAAAACATTCGTGATAGAAAAATTACATTGTTAGGCAGCCACATTGTCTTTAAAAATTACATTGCTGAAGAAGTTTCGACTTCTCAAATGCATTGAAAGGTAAACGTTTCGTGTCAGAAATTGACATTGCTACGCAACAGTATATTTTTTTAAAAGCTTTTAATAGGTAGCAATAATGTGTTTAAAAATGACATTGCTAAGCAACGGTCTGGTGTTTTAAAACTTCATTGCTAGGCTACAGTTTCTATTTAGACTGGCGTGGCTAGGGAAAACTTTCGTGATAGAAAAATTACATTGTTAGGCAGTCAAATTGTCTTTAAAAATTAAATTGCTAGGAAAAAGTTTCGACTTTGAAAAATGCATTGAAAAGTAAAAGTTTTGTGTCTGAAATTGACATTGCTACGCAACAGTATATTACTTAAAAGTTTTTAATAGGTAGCAATATTGTGTTTAAAATTACATTACTAAGCAACAGTTCTTTTTGATGGCATTGCTAGGCCACAGTTTCCGGTTTAAAATGGTATTGCTAGGCAACACTTTCGTGTTTTAAACTCATTGCTAGGCAACAGTATTCTTTTCTATTAAAGAAAAATTTACAACCACTGTTATGCCATTAGTATATCACCGATATTTTCATTGTATGTATTGATCATTGAGGGATTAAAAACTATTCCTTATAGATTCCATTGCTAGGCAACAGTTTCGTATTTGGAGATGGCATTGCTAAGCTACAGTTTCTTGTTCAAAATGTCATTGCTAAGCAACAGTCAGGTGTTTTAAAACTTCATTGCTAGGCTACAGTTTCTTTTTAGACTGGTATGGCTAGGGAAAACTTTCGTGATAGAAAAATTACATTGTTAGGCAGTCAAATTGTCTTTAAAAATTACATTGCTAGGAAAAAGTTTCGACTTTGAAAAATGCATTGAAAAGTAAAAGTTTTGTGTCTGAAATTGACATTGCTACGCAACAGTATATTACTAAAAAGTTTATAATAGGTAGCAATATTGTGTTTAAAATTACATTGCTAAGAAACAGTTCTTTTTTATGACATTGCTAGGCAACAGTTTCCGGTTTAAAATGGCATTGCTAGGCAACACTTTCGTGTTTTAAAACTCATTGCTAGGCAACAGTATTATTTTCTATTAAAGAAAACTTTACAACCACTGTTATGCTATTAGCATATCACCGATATTTTCTTTGTATGAATTGATCATTGAGGGATTAAAGGCTATTCCTTATAGATGACATTGCTAGGCAACAGTTTCGTATTTGGAGATGGTATTGCTAAGCTACAGTTTCTTATTAAAAATGTCATTGCTAAGCTACAGTCATGTGTTTTAAAACTTCATTGCTAGGCAACAGTTTCCGGTTTAGACTGGCATGGCTAGGCAAAACATTCATGATAGAAAAATTACATTGTTAGGAAGCCAAATTGTCTTTAAAAATTACATTGCTAGGAAGAAGTTTCGACTTTGAAAAATGCATTGAAAGCTAAAGGTTTCGTGTCAGAAATTGACATTGCTACGCAACAGTATATTTTTTTAAAAGATTTAATAGGTAGCAATATTGTGTTTAAAAATGACATTGCTAAGCAACAGTTCTTTTTGATGACATTGCTAGGCAACAGTTGCCGGTTTAAAATGGCATTGCTAGGCAACACTTTCGTGTTTTAAAAACTCATTGCTAGGCAACAGTATTCTTATCTATTAAAGAAAAATTTACAACCACTGTTATGCCATTAACATATCACCGATATTTTCATTGTATGTATTGATCATTGAGGGATTAAAAACTATTCCTTATAGATGCCATTGCTAGGCTACAGTTTCGTATTTGGAGATGGCATTGCTAAGCTACAGTTTCTTGTTCAAAATGTCATTGCTAAGCAACAGTCTGGTGTTTTAAAACTTCATTGCTAGGCTACAGTTTCTTTTTAGACTGGCATGGCTAGGGAAAACATTCGTGATAGAAAAATTACATTGTTAGGCAGTCAAATTGTCTTTAAAAATTACATTACTAGTAAAAAGTTTCGACTTTGAAAAATGCATTGAAAAGTAAAAGTTTTGTGACTGAAATTGACATTGCTACGCAACAGTATATTACTTAAATGTTTATAATAGGTAGCAATATTGTGTTTAAAATTACATTACTAAGCAACAGTTCTTTTTGATGGCATTGCTAGGCCACAGTTTCCGGTTTAAAATGGTATTGCTAGGCAACACTTTCGTGTTTTAAACTCATTGCTAGGCAACAGTATTCTTTTCTATTAAAGAAAAATTTACAACCACTGTTATGCCATTAGTATATCACCGATATTTTCATTGTATGTATTGATCATTGAGGGATTAAAAACTATTCCTTATAGATTCCATTGCTAGGCAACAGTTTCGTATTTGGAGATGGCATTGCTAAGCTACAGTTTCTTGTTCAAAATGTCATTGCTAAGCAACAGTCAGGTGTTTTAAAACTTCATTGCTAGGCTACAGTTTCTTTTTAGACTGGTATGGCTAGGGAAAACTTTCGTGATAGAAAAATTACATTGTTAGGCAGTCAAATTGTCTTTAAAAATTACATTGCTAGGAAAAAGTTTCGACTTTGAAAAATGCATTGAAAAGTAAAAGTTTTGTGTCTGAAATTGACATTGCTACGCAACAGTATATTACTAAAAAGTTTATAATAGGTAGCAATATTGTGTTTAAAATTACATTGCTAAGAAACAGTTCTTTTTTATGACATTGCTAGGCAACAGTTTCCGGTTTAAAATGGCATTGCTAGGCAACACTTTCGTGTTTTAAAACTCATTGCTAGGCAACAGTATTATTTTCTATTAAAGAAAACTTTACAACCACTGTTATGCTATTAGCATATCACCGATATTTTCTTTGTATGAATTGATCATTGAGGGATTAAAGGCTATTCCTTATAGATGACATTGCTAGGCAACAGTTTCGTATTTGGAGATGGTATTGCTAAGCTACAGTTTCTTATTAAAAATGTCATTGCTAAGCTACAGTCATGTGTTTTAAAACTTCATTGCTAGGCAACAGTTTCCGGTTTAGACTGGCATGGCTAGGCAAAACATTCATGATAGAAAAATTACATTGTTAGGAAGCCAAATTGTCTTTAAAAATTACATTGCTAGGAAGAAGTTTCGACTTTGAAAAATGCATTGAAAGCTAAAGGTTTCGTGTCAGAAATTGACATTGCTACGCAACAGTATATTTTTTTAAAAGATTTAATAGGTAGCAATATTGTGTTTAAAAATGACATTGCTAAGCAACAGTTCTTTTTGATGACATTGCTAGGCAACAGTTGCCGGTTTAAAATGGCATTGCTAGGCAACACTTTCGTGTTTTAAAAACTCATTGCTAGGCAACAGTATTCTTATCTATTAAAGAAAAATTTACAACCACTGTTATGCCATTAACATATCACCGATATTTTCATTGTATGTATTGATCATTGAGGGATTAAAAACTATTCCTTATAGATGCCATTGCTAGGCTACAGTTTCGTATTTGGAGATGGCATTGCTAAGCTACAGTTTCTTGTTCAAAATGTCATTGCTAAGCAACAGTCTGGTGTTTTAAAACTTCATTGCTAGGCTACAGTTTCTTTTTAGACTGGCATGGCTAGGGAAAACATTCGTGATAGAAAAATTACATTGTTAGGCAGTCAAATTGTCTTTAAAAATTACATTACTAGTAAAAAGTTTCGACTTTGAAAAATGCATTGAAAAGTAAAAGTTTTGTGACTGAAATTGACATTGCTACGCAACAGTATATTACTTAAATGTTTATAATAGGTAGCAATATTGTGTTTAAAATTACATTGCTAAGCAACAGTTCTTTTTGATGGCATTGCTAGGCAACAGTTTCCGGTTTAAAATGGCATTGCTAGGCAACACTTTCGTGTTTTAAAACTCATTGCTAGGCAACAGTATTCTTATCTATTAAAGAAAAATTTACAACCACTGTTATGCCATTAGCATATCACCGATATTTTCATTGTATGTATTGATCATTGAGGGATTAAAAACTATTCCTTATAGATGCCATTGCTAGGCAACAGTTTCGTATTTGGAGATGGCATTGCTAAGCTACAGTTTCTTGTTCAAAATGTCATTGCTAAGCAACAGTCTGAGTTTTAAAACTTCATTGCTAGGCTATAGTTTCTTTTTAGACTGGCATGGCTAGGGAAAACATTCGTGATAGAAAAATTACATTGTTAGGCAGTCAAATTGTCTTTAAAAATTACATTGCTAGTAAAAAGTTTCGACTTTGAAAAATGCATTGAAAAGTAAAAGCTTTGTGTCTGAAATTGACATTGCTACGCAACAGTATGTTACTTAAAAGTTTATAATAGGTAGCAATATTGTGTTTAAAATTACATTGCTAAGCAACAGATCTTTTTGATGGCATTGCTAGGCAACAGTTTCCGGTTTAAAATGGCATTGCTAGGCAACACTTTCGTGTTTTAAAACTCATTGCTAGGCAACAGTATTCTTTTCTATTAAAGAAAAATTTACAATCCCTGTTATGCCATTAGCATATCACCGATATTTTCATTGTATGAATTGATCATTGAGGGATTAAAGGCTATTCCTTATAGATGACATTGCTAGGCAACAGTTTCGTATTTGGAGATGGCATTGCTAAGCTACAGTTTCTTATTCAAAATGTCATTGCTAAGCAACAGTCAGGTGTTTTAAAACTTCATTGCTAGGCAACAGTTTCCGGTTTAGACTGGCATGGCTAGGCAAAACATTCGTGAAGGAAAAATTACATTGTTAGGCAGCCAAATCGTGTTTAAAAATTACATTGCTGAAGACGTTTCGACTTTGAAAAATGCATTGAAAGGTAAAGGTTTCATGTCAGAGATTAACATTGCTACGCAACAGTATCTTTTTTTAAAAGCTTTTAATAGGTAGCAATATTGTGTTTAAAAATGACATTGTTATTCAACAGTTCTTTTTGATGGCATTGCTAGGCAACAGTTTCCGGTTTAAAATGGCATTGCTAGGCAACACTTTCGTGTTTTAAAACTCATTGCTAGGCAACAGTATTCTTTTCTATTAAAGAAAAACTTACAACCACTGTTATGCCATTCGCATATCACCGATATTTTCTTTGTATGTATTGGTCATTGAGGGATTAAAGGCTATTCCTTATAGATGACATTGCTAGGCAACAGTTTCGTATTTGGAGATGGCATTGCTAAGCTACAGTTTCTTATTCATAATGTCATTGCTAAGCAAGAGTCATCTGTTTTAAAACTTAATTACAAGGCAACAGATTCCGGATTAGACTGGCATTGCTAGGCAAACATTTCGTGATAGAAAAATTACGTTGTTAGGCAGCCAAATTGTCTTTAAAAATTACATTGCTAGGAAGAAGTTTCGACTTTGAAAAATGCATTGAAAGGTAAAGGTTTCGTGTCAGAAATTGACATTGCTACGCAACAGTATCTTTTTTTAAAAGTTTTAATAGATAGCAATATTGTGTTTAAAAATGACATTGCTAAGCAAAAGTTATTTTTAATGACATTGCTAGGCAACAGTTTCCGGTTTAAAATGGCATTGCTAGGCAACACGTTCGTGTTTCAAAACTCATTGCTAGGCAACAGTATTCTTTCTATTAAAGAAAAATTTACAACCCCTGTTATGCCATTAGCATATCACCGATATTTTCATTGTATGTATTGATCATTGAGGGATTAAAAACTTTTCCTTATAGAAGACATTGCTAGGCAACAGTTTCGTATTTGGAGATGGCATTGCTAAGCTACAGTTTCATGTTCAAAATGTCATTGCTAAGCAAGAGTCATCTGTTTTAAAACTTAGTTACTAGGCAACAGTTTCCGGTTTAGACTGGCATTGCTACGCAACATTTTCGTGTTTTAAAACTCATTACTAGGCAACAGAATTCTTTCTATTAAAGCAAAATTTACAACCCATGTTTGGCCATTAGCATATCACCGATATTTTCATTGTATGTATTGATCAATGAGGGATTAAAAACTATTCCTTATAGATGCCATTGCTAGGCAACAGTTTCGTATTTGGATATGGCATTGCTAAGCTACATTTTCTTGTTCAAAATGTCATTGCTAAGCAACAGTCTGGTGTTTTAAAACTTCATTGCTAGGCTACAGTTTCTATTTAGACTGGCGTGGCTAGGGAAAACTTTCGTGATAGAAAAATTACATTGTTAGGCAGTCAAATTGTCTTTAAAAATTAAATTGCTAGGAAAAAGTTTCGACTTTGAAAAATGCATTGAAAAGTAAAAGTTTTGTGTCTGAAATTGACATTGCTACGCAACAGTATATTACTTAAAAGTTTTTAATAGGTAGCAATATTGTGTTTAAAATTACATTACTAAGCAACAGTTCTTTTTGATGGCATTGCTAGGCCACAGTTTCCGGTTTAAAATGGTATTGCTAGGCAACACTTTCGTGTTTTAAAACTCATTGCTAGGCAACAGTATTCTTTTCTATTAAAGAAAAATTTACAACCACTGTTATGCCATTAGTATATCACCGATATTTTCATTGTATGTATTGATCATTGAGGGATTAAAAACTATTCCTTATAGATGCCATTGCTAGGCAACAGTTTCGTATTTGGAGATGGCATTGCTAAGCTACAGATTCTTGTTCAAAATGTCATTGCTAAGCAACAGTCAGGTGTTTTAAAACTTCATTGCTAGGCTACAGTTTCTTTTTAGACTGGCATGGCTAGGGAAAACTTTCGTGATAGAAAAATTACATTGTTAGGCAGTCAAATTGTCTTTAAAAATTACATTGCTAGGAAAAAGTTTCGACTTTGAAAAATGCATTGAAAAGTAAAAGTTTTGTGTCTGAAATTGACATTGCTACGCAACAGTATATTACTAAAAAGTTTATAATAGGTAGCAATATTGTGTTTAAAATTACATTGCTAAGAAACAGTTCTTTTTTATGACATTGCTAGGCAACAGTTTCCGGTTTAAAATGGCATTGCTAGGCAACACTTTCGTGTTTTAAAACTCATTGCTATGCAACAGTATTATTTTCTATTAAAGAAAACTTTACAACCACTGTTATGCCATTAGCATATCACCGATATTTTCTTTGTATGAATTGATCATTGAGGGATTAAAGGCTATTCCTTATAGATGACATTGCTAGGCAACAGTTTCGTATTTGGAGATGGCATTGCTAAGCTACAGTTTCTTATTAAAAATGTCATTGCTAAGCTACAATCATGTGTTTTAAAACTTCATTGCTAGGCAACAGTTTCCGGTTTAGACTGGCATGGCTAGGCAAAACATTCGTGATAGAAAAATTACATTGTTAGGCAGCCACATTGTCTTTAAAAATTACATTGCTGAAGAAGTTTCGACTTCTCAAATGCATTGAAAGGTAAACGTTTCGTGTCAGAAATTGACATTGCTACGCAACAGTATATTTTTTTAAAAGCTTTTAATAGGTAGCAATAATGTGTTTAAAAATGACATTGCTAAGCAACAGTTCTTTTTGATGGCATTGCTAGGCAACAGTTTCCGGTTTAAAATGGCATTGCTAGGCAACACTTTCGTGTTTTAAAACTCATTGCTAGGCAACAGTATTCTTTCTATTAAAGCAAAATTTACAACCCATGTTTTGCCATTAGCATATCACCGATATTTTCATTGTATGTATTGATCATTGAAGGATTAAAAACTATTCCTTATAGATGCCATTGCTAGGCAACAGTTTCGTATTTGGAGATGGCATTGCTAAGCTACAGTTTCTTATTCAAAATGTCATTGCTAAGCAACAGTCATGTGTTTTAAAACTTCATTGCTAGGCAACAGTTTCCGGTTTAGCCTGGCATGGCTAGGCAAAACATTCATGATAGAAAAATTACATTGTTCGGCAGCCAAATTGTCTTTAAAAATTACATTGCTAGGAAGAAGTTTCGACTTTGAAAAATGCATTGAAAGGTAAAGGTTTCGTGTCAGAAATTGACATTGCTACGCAACAGTATCTTTTTTTAAAAGATTTAATAGGTAGCAATATTGTGTTTAAAAATGACATTGCTAAGCAACAGTTCTTTTTGATGACATTGCTAGGCAACAGTTGCCGGTTTAAAATGGCATTGCTAGGCAACACTTTCGTGTTTTAAAAACTCATTGCTAGGCAACAGTATTCTTATCTATTAAAGAAAAATTTACAACCACTGTTATGCCATTAGCATATCACCGATATTTTCATTGTATGTATTGATCATTGAGGGATTAAAAACTATTCCTTATAGATGCCATTGCTAGGCAACAGTTTCGTATTTGGAGATGGCATTGCTAAGCTACAGTTTCTTGTTCAAAATGTCATTGCTAAGCAACAGTCTGGTGTTTTAAATCTTCATTGCTAGGCTACAGTTTCTTTTTAGACTGGCATGGCTAGGGAAAACATTCGTGATAGAAAAATTACATTGTTAGGCAGTCAAATTGTCTTTAAAAATTACATTACTAGTAAAAAGTTTCGACTTTGAAAAATGCATTGAAAAGTAAAAGTTTTGTGTCTGAAATTGACATTGCTACGCAACAGTAGATTACTTAAATGTTTATAATAGGTAGCAATATTGTGTTTAAAATTACATTGCTAAGCAACAGTTCTTTTTGATGGCATTGCTAGGCAACAGTTTCCGGTTTAAAATGGCATTGCTAGGCAACACTTTCGTGTTTTAAAACTCATTGCTAGGCAACAGTATTCTTATCTATTAAAGAAAAATTTACAACCACTGTTATGCCATTAGCATATCACCGATATTTTCATTGTATGTGTTGATCATTGAGGGATTAAAAACTATTCCTTATAGATGCCATTGCTAGGCAACAGTTTCGTATTTGGAGATGGCATTGCTAAGCTACAGTTTCTTGTTCAAAATGTCATTGCTAAGCAACAGTCTGAGTTTTAAAACTTCATTGCTAGGCTATAGTTTCTTTTTAGACTGGCATGGCTAGGGAAAACATTCGTGATAGAAAAATTACATTGTTAGGCAGTCAAATTGTCTTTAAAAATTACATTGCTAGTAAAAAGTTTCGACTTTGAAAAATGCATTGAAAAGTAAAAGCTTTGTGTCTGAAATTGACATTGCTACGCAACAGTATGTTACTTAAAAGTTTATAATAGGTAGCAATATTGTGTTTAAAATTACATTGCTAAGCAACAGATCTTTTTGATGGCATTGCTAGGCAACAGTTTCCGGTTTAAAATGGCATTGCTAGGCAACACTTTCGTGTTTTAAAACTCATTGCTAGGCAACAGTATTCTTTTCTATTAAAGAAAAATTTACAATCCCTGTTATGCCATTAGCATATCACCGATATTTTCATTGTATGAATTGATCATTGAGGGATTAAAGGCTATTCCTTATAGATGACATTGCTAGGCAACAGTTTCGTATTTGGAGATGGCATTGCTAAGCTACAGTTTCTTATTCAAAATGTCATTGCTAAGCAACAGTCAGGTGTTTTAAAACTTCATTGCTAGGCAACAGTTTCCGGTTTAGACTGGCATGGCTAGGCAAAACATTCGTGAAGGAAAAATTACATTGTTAGGCAGCCAAATCGTGTTTAAAAATTACATTGCTGAAGACGTTTCGACTTTGAAAAATGCATTGAAAGGTAAAGGTTTCATGTCAGAAATTAACATTGCTACGCAACAGTATCTTTTTTTAAAAGCTTTTAATAGGTAGCAATATTGTGTTTAAAAATGACATTGTTATTCAACAGTTCTTTTTGATGGCATTGCTAGGCAACAGTTTCCGGTTTAAAATGGCATTGCTA
The DNA here is from genome assembly GCA_964059195.1 of Ectobius pallidus. Classification (NCBI taxonomy): domain Eukaryota; kingdom Metazoa; phylum Arthropoda; class Insecta; order Blattodea; family Ectobiidae; genus Ectobius; species Ectobius pallidus. The sequence continues at coordinate 18,337 of CAXKWD010000414.1, forward strand.
GGCAACACTTTCGTGTTTTAAAACTCATTGCTAGGCAACAGTATTCTTTTCTATTAAAGAAAAATTTACAACCACTGTTATGCCATTAGCATATCACCGATATTTTCATTGTATGTATTGATCATTCAGGGATTAAAAACTTTTCCTTATAGAAGACATTGCTAGGCAACAGTTTCGTATTTGGAGATGGCATTGCTAAGCTACAGTTTCATGTTCAAAATGTCATTGCTAAGCAAGAGTCATCTGTTTTAAAACTTAGTTACTAGGCAACAGTTTCCGGTTTAGACTGGCATTGCTACGCAACATTTTCGTGTTTTAAAACTCATTACTAGGCAACAGAATTCTTTCTATTAAAGCAAAATTTACAACCCATGTTTGGCCATTAGCATATCACCGATATTTTCATTGTATGTATTGATCAATGAGGGATTAAAAACTATTCCTTATAGATGCCATTGCTAGGCAACAGTTTCGTATTTGGATATGGCATTGCTAAGCTACATTTTCTTGTTCAAAATGTCATTGCTAAGCAACAGTCTGGTGTTTTAAAACTTCATTGCTAGGCTACAGTTTCTATTTAGACTGGCGTGGCTAGGGAAAACTTTCGTGATAGAAAAATTACATTGTTAGGCAGTCAAATTGTCTTTAAAAATTAAATTGCTAGGAAAAAGTTTCGACTTTGAAAAATGCATTGAAAAGTAAAAGTTTTGTGTCTGAAATTGACATTGCTACGCAACAGTATATTACTTAAAAGTTTTTAATAGGTAGCAATATTGTGTTTAAAATTACATTACTAAGCAACAGTTCTTTTTGATGGCATTGCTAGGCCACAGTTTCCGGTTTAAAATGGTATTGCTAGGCAACACTTTCGTGTTTTAAAACTCATTGCTAGGCAACAGTATTCTTTTCTATTAAAGAAAAATTTACAACCACTGTTATGCCATTAGTATATCACCGATATTTTCATTGTGTGTATTGATCATTGAGGGATTAAAAACTATTCCTTATAGATGCCATTGCTAGGCAACAGTTTCGTATTTGGAGATGGCATTGCTAAGCTACAGATTCTTGTTCAAAATGTCATTGCTAAGCAACAGTCAGGTGTTTTAAAACTTCATTGCTAGGCTACAGTTTCTTTTTAGACTGGCATGGCTAGGGAAAACTTTCGTGATAGAAAAATTACATTGTTAGGCAGTCAAATTGTCTTTAAAAATTACATTGCTAGGAAAAAGTTTCGACTTTGAAAAATGCATTGAAAAGTAAAAGTTTTGTGTCTGAAATTGACATTGCTACGCAACAGTATATTACTAAAAAGTTTATAATAGGTAGCAATATTGTGTTTAAAATTACATTGCTAAGAAACAGTTCTTTTTTATGACATTGCTAGGCAACAGTTTCCGGTTTAAAATGGCATTGCTAGGCAACACTTTCGTGTTTTAAAACTCATTGCTATGCAACAGTATTATTTTCTATTAAAGAAAACTTTACAACCACTGTTATGCCATTAGCATATCACCGATATTTTCTTTGTATGAATTGATCATTGAGGGATTAAAGGCTATTCCTTATAGATGACATTGCTAGGCAACAGTTTCGTATTTGGAGATGGCATTGCTAAGCTACAGTTTCTTATTAAAAATGTCATTGCTAAGCTACAATCATGTGTTTTAAAACTTCATTGCTAGGCAACAGTTTCCGGTTTAGACTGGCATGGCTAGGCAAAACATTCGTGAAGGAAAAATTACATTGTTAGGCAGCCAAATCGTGTTTAAAAATTACATTGCTGAAGACGTTTCGACTTTGAAAAATGCATTGAAAGGTAAAGGTTTCATGTCAGAAATTAACATTGCTACGCAACAGTATCTTTTTTTAAAAGCTTTTAATAGGTAGCAATAATGTGTTTAAAAATGACATTGCTAAGCAACAGTTCTTTTTGATGGCATTGCTAGGCAACAGTTTCCGGTTTAAAATGGCATTGCTAGGCAACACTTTCGTGTTTTAAAACTCATTGCTAGGCAACAGTATTCTTTCTATTAAAGCAAAATTTACAACCCATGTTTTGCCATTAGCATATCACCGATATTTTCATTGTATGTATTGATCATTGAAGGATTAAAAACTATTCCTTATAGATGCCATTGCTAGGCAACAGTTTCGTATTTGGAGATGGCATTGCTAAGCTACAGTTTCTTATTCAAAATGTCATTGCTAAGCAACAGTCATGTGTTTTAAAACTTCATTGCTAGGCAACAGTTTCCGGTTTAGCCTGGCATGGCTAGGCAAAACATTCATGATAGAAAAATTACATTGTTCGGCAGCCAAATTGTCTTTAAAAATTACATTGCTAGGAAGAAGTTTCGACTTTGAAAAATGCATTGAAAGGTAAAGGTTTCGTGTCAGAAATTGACATTGCTACGCAACAGTATCTTTTTTTAAAAGATTTAATAGGTAGCAATATTGTGTTTAAAAATGACATTGCTAAGCAACAGTTCTTTTTGATGACATTGCTAGGCAACAGTTGCCGGTTTAAAATGGCATTGCTAGGCAACACTTTCGTGTTTTAAAAACTCATTGCTAGGCAACAGTATTCTTATCTATTAAAGAAAAATTTACAACCACTGTTATGCCATTAGCATATCACCGATATTTTCATTGTATGTATTGATCATTGAGGGATTAAAAACTATTCCTTATAGATGCCATTGCTAGGCAACAGTTTCGTATTTGGAGATGGCATTGCTAAGCTACAGTTTCTTGTTCAAAATGTAATTGCTAAGCAACAGTCTGGTGTTTTAAAACTTCATTGCTAGGCTACAGTTTCTTTTTAGACTGGCATGGCTAGGGAAAACATTCGTGATAGAAAAATTACATTGTTAGGCAGTCAAATTGTCTTTAAAAATTACATTACTAGTAAAAAGTTTCGACTTTGAAAAATGCATTGAAAAGTAAAAGTTTTGTGTCTGAAATTGACATTGCTACGCAACAGTATATTACTTAAATGTTTATAATAGGTAGCAATATTGTGTTTAAAATTACATTGCTAAGCAACAGTTCTTTTTGATGGCATTGCTAGGCAACAGTTTCCGGTTTAAAATGGCATTGCTAGGCAACACTTTCGTGTTTTAAAACTCATTGCTATGCAACAGTATTATTTTCTATTAAAGAAAACTTTACAACCACTGTTATGCCATTAGCATATCACCGATATTTTCTTTGTATGAATTGATCATTGAGGGATTAAAGGCTATTCCTTATAGATGACATTGCTAGGCAACAGTTTCGTATTTGGAGATGGCATTGCTAAGCTACAGTTTCTTATTAAAAATGTCATTGCTAAGCTACAATCATGTGTTTTAAAACTTCATTGCTAGGCAACAGTTTCCGGTTTAGACTGGCATGGCTAGGCAAAACATTCGTGATAGAAAAATTACATTGTTAGGCAGCCACATTGTCTTTAAAAATTACATTGCTGAAGAAGTTTCGACTTCTCAAATGCATTGAAAGGTAAACGTTTCGTGTCAGAAATTGACATTGCTACGCAACAGTATATTTTTTTAAAAGCTTTTAATAGGTAGCAATAATGTGTTTAAAAATGACATTGCTAAGCAACAGTTCTTTTTGATGGCATTGCTAGGCAACAGTTTCCGGTTTAAAATGGCATTGCTAGGCAACACTTTCGTGTTTTAAAACTCATTGCTAGGCAACAGTATTCTTTCTATTAAAGCAAAATTTACAACCCATGTTTTGCCATTAGCATATCACCGATATTTTCATTGTATGTATTGATCATTGAAGGATTAAAAACTATTCCTTATAGATGCCATTGCTAGGCAACAGTTTCGTATTTGGAGATGGCATTGCTAAGCTACAGTTTCTTATTCAAAATGTCATTGCTAAGCAACAGTCATGTGTTTTAAAACTTCATTGCTAGGCAACAGTTTCCGGTTTAGCCTGGCATGGCTAGGCAAAACATTCATGATAGAAAAATTACATTGTTCGGCAGCCAAATTGTCTTTAAAAATTACATTGCTAGGAAGAAGTTTCGACTTTGAAAAATGCATTGAAAGGTAAAGGTTTCGTGTCAGAAATTAACATTGCTACGCAACAGTATCTTTTTTTAAAAGATTTAATAGGTAGCAATATTGTGTTTAAAAATGACATTGCTAAGCAACAGTTCTTTTTTATGACATTGCTAGGCAACAGTTGCCGGTTTAAAATGGCATTGCTAGGCAACACTTTCGTGTTTTAAAAACTCATTGCTAGGCAACAGTATTCTTATCTATTAAAGAAAAATTTACAACCACTGTTATGCCATTAACATATCACCGATATTTTCATTGTATGTATTGATCATTGAGGGATTAAAAACTATTCCTTATAGATGCCATTGCTAGGCAACAGTTTCGTATTTGGAGATGGCATTGCTAAGCTACAGTTTCTTGTTCAAAATGTCATTGCTAAGCAACAGTCTGGTGTTTTAAAACTTCATTGCTAGGCTACAGTTTCTTTTTAGACTGGCATGGCTAGGGAAAACATTCGTGATAGAAAAATTACATTGTTAGGCAGTCAAATTGTCTTTAAAAATTACATTACTAGTAAAAAGTTTCGACTTTGAAAAATGCATTGAAAAGTAAAAGTTTTGTGACTGAAATTGACATTGCTACGCAACAGTATATTACTTAAATGTTTATAATAGGTAGCAATATTGTGTTTAAAATTACATTGCTAAGCAACAGTTCTTTTTGATGGCATTGCTAGGCAACAGTTTCCGGTTTAAAATGGCATTGCTAGGCAACACTTTCGTGTTTTAAAACTCATTGCTAGGCAACAGTATTCTTATCTATTAAAGAAAAATTTACAACCACTGTTATGCCATTAGCATATCACCGATATTTTCATTGTATGTATTGATCATTGAGGGATTAAAAACTATTCCTTATAGATGCCATTGCTAGGCAACAGTTTCGTATTTGGAGATGGCATTGCTAAGCTACAGTTTCTTGTTCAAAATGTCATTGCTAAGCAACAGTCTGAGTTTTAAAACTTCATTGCTAGGCTATAGTTTCTTTTTAGACTGGCATGGCTAGGGAAAACATTCGTGATAGAAAAATTACATTGTTAGGCAGTCAAATTGTCTTTAAAAATTACATTGCTAGTAAAAAGTTTCGACTTTGAAAAATGCATTGAAAAGTAAAAGCTTTGTGTCTGAAATTGACATTGCTACGCAACAGTATGTTACTTAAAAGTTTATAATAGGTAGCAATATTGTGTTTAAAATTACATTGCTAAGCAACAGATCTTTTTGATGGCATTGCTAGGCAACAGTTTCCGGTTTAAAATGGCATTGCTAGGCAACACTTTCGTGTTTTAAAACTCATTGCTAGGCAACAGTATTCTTTTCTATTAAAGAAAAATTTACAATCCCTGTTATGCCATTAGCATATCACCGATATTTTCATTGTATGAATTGATCATTGAGGGATTAAAGGCTATTCCTTATAGATGACATTGCTAGGCAACAGTTTCGTATTTGGAGATGGCATTGCTAAGCTACAGTTTCTTATTCAAAATGTCATTGCTAAGCAACAGTCAGGTGTTTTAAAACTTCATTGCTAGGCAACAGTTTCCGGTTTAGACTGGCATGGCTAGGCAAAACATTCGTGAAGGAAAAATTACATTGTTAGGCAGCCAAATCGTGTTTAAAAATTACATTGCTGAAGACGTTTCGACTTTGAAAAATGCATTGAAAGGTAAAGGTTTCATGTCAGAGATTAACATTGCTACGCAACAGTATCTTTTTTTAAAAGCTTTTAATAGGTAGCAATATTGTGTTTAAAAATGACATTGTTATTCAACAGTTCTTTTTGATGGCATTGCTAGGCAACAGTTTCCGGTTTAAAATGGCATTGCTAGGCAACACTTTCGTGTTTTAAAACTCATTGCTAGGCAACAGTATTCTTTTCTATTAAAGAAAAATTTACAACCACTGTTATGCCATTAGCATATCACCGATATTTTCTTTGTATGTATTGGTCATTGAGGGATTAAAGGCTATTCCTTATAGATGACATTGCTAGGCAACAGTTTCGTATTTGGAGATGGCATTGCTAAGCTACAGTTTCTTATTCATAATGTCATTGCTAAGCAAGAGTCATCTGTTTTAAAACTTAATTACAAGGCAACAGATTCCGGATTAGACTGGCATTGCTAGGCAAACATTTCGTGATAGAAAAATTACGTTGTTAGGCAGCCAAATTGTCTTTAAAAATTACATTGCTAGGAAGAAGTTTCGACTTTGAAAAATGCATTGAAAGGTAAAGGTTTCGTGTCAGAAATTGACATTGCTACGCAACAGTATCTTTTTTTAAAAGTTTTAATAGATAGCAATATTGTGTTTAAAAATGACATTGCTAAGCAAAAGTTATTTTTAATGACATTGCTAGGCAACAGTTTCCGGTTTAAAATGGCATTGCTAGGCAACACGTTCGTGTTTCAAAACTCATTGCTAGGCAACAGTATTCTTTCTATTAAAGAAAAATTTACAACCCCTGTTATGCCATTAGCATATCACCGATATTTTCATTGTATGTATTGATCATTGAGGGATTAAAAACTTTTCCTTATAGAAGACATTGCTAGGCAACAGTTTCGTATTTGGAGATGGCATTGCTAAGCTACAGTTTCATGTTCAAAATGTCATTGCTAAGCAAGAGTCATCTGTTTTAAAACTTAGTTACTAGGCAACAGTTTCCGGTTTAGACTGGCATTGCTACGCAACATTTTCGTGTTTTAAAACTCATTACTAGGCAACAGAATTCTTTCTATTAAAGCAAAATTTACAACCCATGTTTGGCCATTAGCATATCACCGATATTTTCATTGTATGTATTGATCAATGAGGGATTAAAAACTATTCCTTATAGATGCCATTGCTAGGCAACAGTTTCGTATTTGGATATGGCATTGCTAAGCTACATTTTCTTGTTCAAAATGTCATTGCTAAGCAACAGTCTGGTGTTTTAAAACTTCATTGCTAGGCTACAGTTTCTATTTAGACTCGCGTGGCTAGGGAAAACTTTCGTGATAGAAAAATTACATTGTTAGGCAGTCAAATTGTCTTTAAAAATTAAATTGCTAGGAAAAAGTTTCGACTTTGAAAAATGCATTGAAAAGTAAAAGTTTTGTGTCTGAAATTGACATTGCTACGCAACAGTATATTACTTAAAAGTTTTTAATAGGTAGCAATATTGTGTTTAAAATTACATTACTAAGCAACAGTTCTTTTTGATGGCATTGCTAGGCCACAGTTTCCGGTTTAAAATGGTATTGCTAGGCAACACTTTCGTGTTTTAAAACTCATTGCTAGGCAACAGTATTCTTTTCTATTAAAGAAAAATTTACAACCACTGTTATGCCATTAGTATATCACCGATATTTTCATTGTATGTATTGATCATTGAGGGATTAAAAACTATTCCTTATAGATGCCATTGCTAGGCAACAGTTTCGTATTTGGAGATGGCATTGCTAAGCTACAGATTCTTGTTCAAAATGTCATTGCTAAGCAACAGTCAGGTGTTTTAAAACTTCATTGCTAGGCTACAGTTTCTTTTTAGACTGGCATGGCTAGGGAAAACTTTCGTGATAGAAAAATTACATTGTTAGGCAGTCAAATTGTCTTTAAAAATTACATTGCTAGGAAAAAGTTTCGACTTTGAAAAATGCATTGAAAAGTAAAAGTTTTGTGTCTGAAATTGACATTGCTACGCAACAGTATATTACTAAAAAGTTTATAATAGGTAGCAATATTGTGTTTAAAATTACATTGCTAAGAAACAGTTCTTTTTTATGACATTGCTAGGCAACAGTTTCCGGTTTAAAATGGCATTGCTAGGCAACACTTTCGTGTTTTAAAACTCATTGCTATGCAACAGTATTATTTTCTATTAAAGAAAACTTTACAACCACTGTTATGCCATTAGCATATCACCGATATTTTCTTTGTATGAATTGATCATTGAGGGATTAAAGGCTATTCCTTATAGATGACATTGCTAGGCAACAGTTTCGTATTTGGAGATGGCATTGCTAAGCTACAGTTTCTTATTAAAAATGTCATTGCTAAGCTACAATCATGTGTTTTAAAACTTCATTGCTAGGCAACAGTTTCCGGTTTAGACTGGCATGGCTAGGCAAAACATTCGTGATAGAAAAATTACATTGTTAGGCAGCCAAATCGTGTTTAAAAATTACATTGCTGAAGACGTTTCGACTTTGAAAAATGCATTGAAAGGTAAAGGTTTCATGTCAGAGATTAACATTGCTACGCAACAGTATCTTTTTTTAAAAGCTTTTAATAGGTAGCAATATTGTGTTTAAAAATGACATTGTTATTCAACAGTTCTTTTTGATGGCATTGCTAGGCAACAGTTTCCGGTTTAAAATGGCATTGCTAGGCAACACTTTCGTGTTTTAAAACTCATTGCTAGGCAACAGTATTCTTTTCTATTAAAGAAAAATTTACAACCACTGTTATGCCATTAGCATATCACCGATATTTTCTTTGTATGTATTGGTCATTGAGGGATTAAAGGCTATTCCTTATAGATGACATTGCTAGGCAACAGTTTCGTATTTGGAGATGGCATTGCTAAGCTACAGTTTCTTATTCATAATGTCATTGCTAAGCAAGAGTCATCTGTTTTAAAACTTAATTACAAGGCAACAGATTCCGGATTAGACTGGCATTGCTAGGCAAACATTTCGTGATAGAAAAATTACGTTGTTAGGCAGCCAAATTGTCTTTAAAAATTACATTGCTAGGAAGAAGTTTCGACTTTGAAAAATGCATTGAAAGGTAAAGGTTTCGTGTCAGAAATTGACATTGCTACGCAACAGTATCTTTTTTTAAAAGTTTTAATAGATAGCAATATTGTGTTTAAAAATGACATTGCTAAGCAAAAGTTATTTTTAATGACATTGCTAGGCAACAGTTTCCGGTTTAAAATGGCATTGCTAGGCAACACGTTCGTGTTTCAAAACTCATTGCTAGGCAACAGTATTCTTTCTATTAAAGAAAAATTTACAACCCCTGTTATGCCATTAGCATATCACCGATATTTTCATTGTATGTATTGATCATTGAGGGATTAAAAACTTTTCCTTATAGAAGACATTGCTAGGCAACAGTTTCGTATTTGGAGATGGCATTGCTAAGCTACAGTTTCATGTTCAAAATGTCATTGCTAAGCAAGAGTCATCTGTTTTAAAACTTAGTTACTAGGCAACAGTTTCCGGTTTAGACTGGCATTGCTACGCAACATTTTCGTGTTTTAAAACTCATTACTAGGCAACAGAATTCTTTCTATTAAAGCAAAATTTACAACCCATGTTTGGCCATTAGCATATCACCGATATTTTCATTGTATGTATTGATCAATGAGGGATTAAAAACTATTCCTTATAGATGCCATTGCTAGGCAACAGTTTCGTATTTGGATATGGCATTGCTAAGCTACATTTTCTTGTTCAAAATGTCATTGCTAAGCAACAGTCTGGTGTTTTAAAACTTCATTGCTAGGCTACAGTTTCTATTTAGACTGGCGTGGCTAGGGAAAACTTTCGTGATAGAAAAATTACATTGTTAGGCAGTCAAATTGTCTTTAAAAATTAAATTGCTAGGAAAAAGTTTCGACTTTGAAAAATGCATTGAAAAGTAAAAGTTTTGTGTCTGAAATTGACATTGCTACGCAACAGTATATTACTTAAAAGTTTTTAATAGGTAGCAATATTGTGTTTAAAATTACATTACTAAGCAACAGTTCTTTTTGATGGCATTGCTAGGCCACAGTTTCCGGTTTAAAATGGTATTGCTAGGCAACACTTTCGTGTTTTAAAACTCATTGCTAGGCAACAGTATTCTTTTCTATTAAAGAAAAATTTACAACCACTGTTATGCCATTAGTATATCACCGATATTTTCATTGTATGTATTGATCATTGAGGGATTAAAAACTATTCCTTATAGATGCCATTGCTAGGCAACAGTTTCGTATTTGGAGATGGCATTGCTAAGCTACAGATTCTTGTTCAAAATGTCATTGCTAAGCAACAGTCAGGTGTTTTAAAACTTCATTGCTAGGCTACAGTTTCTTTTTAGACTGGCATGGCTAGGGAAAACTTTCGTGATAGAAAAATTACATTGTTAGGCAGTCAAATTGTCTTTAAAAATTACATTGCTAGGAAAAAGTTTCGACTTTGAAAAATGCATTGAAAAGTAAAAGTTTTGTGTCTGAAATTGACATTGCTACGCAACAGTATATTACTAAAAAGTTTATAATAGGTAGCAATATTGTGTTTAAAATTACATTGCTAAGAAACAGTTCTTTTTTATGACATTGCTAGGCAACAGTTTCCGGTTTAAAATGGCATTGCTAGGCAACACTTTCGTGTTTTAAAACTCATTGCTATGCAACAGTATTATTTTCTATTAAAGAAAACTTTACAACCACTGTTATGCCATTAGCATATCACCGATATTTTCTTTGTATGAATTGATCATTGAGGGATTAAAGGCTATTCCTTATAGATGACATTGCTAGGCAACAGTTTCGTATTTGGAGATGGCATTGCTAAGCTACAGTTTCTTATTAAAAATGTCATTGCTAAGCTACAATCATGTGTTTTAAAACTTCATTGCTAGGCAACAGTTTCCGGTTTAGACTGGCATGGCTAGGCAAAACATTCGTGATAGAAAAATTACATTGTTAGGCAGCCACATTGTCTTTAAAAATTACATTGCTGAAGAAGTTTCGACTTCTCAAATGCATTGAAAGGTAAACGTTTCGTGTCAGAAATTGACATTGCTACGCAACAGTATATTTTTTTAAAAGCTTTTAATAGGTAGCAATAATGTGTTTAAAAATGACATTGCTAAGCAACAGTTCTTTTTGATGGCATTGCTAGGCAACAGTTTCCGGTTTAAAATGGCATTGCTAGGCAACACTTTCGTGTTTTAAAACTCATTGCTAGGCAACAGTATTCTTTCTATTAAAGCAAAATTTACAACCCATGTTTTGCCATTAGCATATCACCGATATTTTCATTGTATGTATTGATCATTGAAGGATTAAAAACTATTCCTTATAGATGCCATTGCTAGGCAACAGTTTCGTATTTGGAGATGGCATTGCTAAGCTACAGTTTCTTATTCAAAATGTCATTGCTAAGCAACAGTCATGTGTTTTAAAACTTCATTGCTAGGCAACAGTTTCCGGTTTAGCCTGGCATGGCTAGGCAAAACATTCATGATAGAAAAATTACATTGTTCGGCAGCCAAATTGTCTTTAAAAATTACATTGCTAGGAAGAAGTTTCGACTTTGAAAAATGCATTGAAAGGTAAAGGTTTCGTGTCAGAAATTGACATTGCTACGCAACAGTATCTTTTTTTAAAAGATTTAATAGGTAGCAATATTGTGTTTAAAAATGACATTGCTAAGCAACAGTTCTTTTTGATGACATTGCTAGGCAACAGTTGCGGGTTTAAAATGGCATTGCTAGGCAACACTTTCGTGTTTTAAAAACTCATTGCTAGGCAACAGTATTCTTATCTATTAAAGAAAAATTTACAACCACTGTTATGCCATTAGCATATCACCGATATTTTCATTGTATGTATTGATCATTGAGGGATTAAAAACTATTCCTTATAGATGCCATTGCTAGGCAACAGTTTCGTATTTGGAGATGGCATTGCTAAGCTACAGTTTCTTGTTCAAAATGTCATTGCTAAGCAACAGTCTGGTGTTTTAAAACTTCATTGCTAGGCTACAGTTTCTTTTTAGACTGGCATGGCTAGGGAAAACATTCGTGATAGAAAAATTACATTGTTAGGCAGTCAAATTGTCTTTAAAAATTACATTACTAGTAAAAAGTTTCGACTTTGAAAAATGCATTGAAAAGTAAAAGTTTTGTGTCTGAAATTGACATTGCTACGCAACAGTAGATTACTTAAATGTTTATAATAGGTAGCAATATTGTGTTTAAAATTACATTGCTAAGCAACAGTTCTTTTTGATGGCATTGCTAGGCAACAGTTTCCGGTTTAAAATGGCATTGCTAGGCAACACTTTCGTGTTTTAAAACTCATTGCTAGGCAACAGTATTCTTATCTATTAAAGAAAAATTTACAACCACTGTTATGCCATTAGCATATCACCGATATTTTCATTGTATGTGTTGATCATTGAGGGATTAAAAACTATTCCTTATAGATGCCATTGCTAGGCAACAGTTTCGTATTTGGAGATGGCATTGCTAAGCTACAGTTTCTTGTTCAAAATGTCATTGCTAAGCAACAGTCTGAGTTTTAAAACTTCATTGCTAGGCTATAGTTTCTTTTTAGACTGGCATGGCTAGGGAAAACATTCGTGATAGAAAAATTACATTGTTAGGCAGTCAAATTGTCTTTAAAAATTACATTGCTAGTAAAAAGTTTCGACTTTGAAAAATGCATTGAAAAGTAAAAGCTTTGTGTCTGAAATTGACATTGCTACGCAACAGTATGTTACTTAAAAGTTTATAATAGGTAGCAATATTGTGTTTAAAATTACATTGCTAAGCAACAGATCTTTTTGATGGCATTGCTAGGCAACAGTTTCCGGTTTAAAATGGCATTGCTAGGCAACACTTTCGTGTTTTAAAACTCATTGCTAGGCAACAGTATTCTTTTCTATTAAAGAAAAATTTACAATCCCTGTTATGCCATTAGCATATCACCGATATTTTCATTGTATGAATTGATCATTGAGGGATTAAAGGCTATTCCTTATAGATGACATTGCTAGGCAACAGTTTCGTATTTGGAGATGGCATTGCTAAGCTACAGTTTCTTATTCAAAATGTCATTGCTAAGCAACAGTCAGGTGTTTTAAAACTTCATTGCTAGGCAACAGTTTCCGGTTTAGACTGGCATGGCTAGGCAAAACATTCGTGAAGGAAAAATTACATTGTTAGGCAGCCAAATCGTGTTTAAAAATTACATTGCTGAAGACGTTTCGACTTTGAAAAATGCATTGAAAGGTAAAGGTTTCATGTCAGAAATTAACATTGCTACGCAACAGTATTTTTTTTTAAAAGCTTTTAATAGGTAGCAATATTGTGTTTAAAAATGACATTGTTATTCAACAGTTCTTTTTGATGGCATTAGTAGTATAGGGCAAGGTATGTAGCGGTTTGAGGGGAAATGGGGTGGGGGTAATGACGTCATCAGTGGTGGGGGGTGATGACGTCATCACTTCCCCTCCAAGATGGCGGCACTTCCGGTTCCGGAACAAGATGGCGGCACTTCCGGTTCCGGAACAAGATGGCGGCACTTCCGGTTCCGGAACAAGATGGCGGCACTTCCTGTTCCGGAACAAGTTGGCGACACTTCCTGTTCCGGAACAAGTCGGCGGCACTTCCTGTTCCGGAACAAGTTGGCGGCACTTCCTGTTCCGGAACAAGATGGCGGCTAGCGCGAAATTCAAATTAGAAAATGCAAGAGCTGGCGCCAAATTCAAATTAATTTTATATTTATATTTATTTAATAAAATCTTGTCATAGAGGTGGACTCGAACCTTTCAAGTTGTCATTACCAAGTACATGCGTTTAACCGCATGACCACGCTGACAATCGATGATTCAACCCCAAACATTGTCTGATATATAATTCAGTGACGTCATGGTTATTTGATATTGTACTTTCATAGTTGATTACTAGATGGAGGTTGTGTAACATGGTTATTCAATCTTGTACTTTAATAATTGTTTACTAGATGGAGGATTTGTAACATACCGCTAGATGTCGGTTGTGATATAAGATGGCGGCTAGCGCCAAATTCAAAATTCGAAAATGCAAGAGTGTGCTAAGTCGAAATTTAACCAACTCCCCCTTACGAATACAACGACTACTTTTTAAATTCTGAATTTTTGTGTATTGTAGGCCAATTTCTTTTTATGGATGCAGCGCCAAATCTGTTAACCAAGTCCCCCTTACGAATACAGCGACTACTTTTAAATTCAGAATTTTGTGTAAGGTAGACCGATTTCTTTTTATGGATGCAGCGCCTAAACCACCATTACGAATACAGCGACTACTTTTTAAATTCAGAATGTTGCGTACGGTAGGACAGCTTCTTTTTTTATGGATGCAGAGCCAAAACTGTTAAACAAGTCCCCAAAAACGGTTAACCAACTCCATTACGAATACAAAGGCTACTTTTTAAATTCCGTATTTTGTGTATGGTAGTCGAACTTCTTTTATGGATGTAGTGCCAAAACTGATAAACAATTCCCATTACGAATTCGGAATTTCGTGTATGGTAGACTATTCTGAATTAATGTTTTAAAACAATGTTTTTAACTAGACACAAAAGACGTAATTTCTGTAAAACTATGAACTGATCCTATAATATTGTTGCAGACTTAAATGCGTTACATAAAAATTTTGTTCTAATGGTAAATTGAAACATCATATGATACAATGAGAATAAATCATGCCTATAATTAAAATTATCCCGTTTACAAATGATATCATCAGGACACTGTATGGGTCAGTTTTCTTGATAACAATCTTACCAAGTTCTGGACTTGAAACACTCATTTACCTTAATGAGTCACAACTAGCGAAAATAATTTATACAATAAACTTTTTTTCTACCGACCCGATTTATTTCAAAATTAGTACATAAGCGTATTATAGTGTTAGAAAGAAACCTTTAAAATTTCATGCCTGTAACTATTATATTTCACAGAATACATAATACAAAAATATTACTTAAAGATTTTATCAATCTAAAGTTATGATTTCGTGTAGAAGTCATCCCACTTACTACAGATGAATCATAAGTGGACTAAACTATTGTATATGAAAACTTTTTTTCTAACGAAGCGATTTAATTGAAAATTTGTACAATCATCTGTTACACTGTAAGTGCAAAACCTTTTAAAAATCAAGGTTGTAGCTGCTATACTTCACTGAATATTTTTTTAAAATAAGTTATATATTAAGGCGAAGGAATTTGTACTAATTTGCTATGTATGACTCACAACTAGGATGATATAATTTACAGCAAAAACTTTTTTTCTAACGAAGCGATTTAATTGAAAATTTGTACAATCATCTGTTACACTGTAAGTGCAAAACCTTTTAAAAATCAAGGTTGTAGCTGCTATACTTCACTGAATATTTTTTTAAAAATAAGTTATATATTAACGCGAAGGAATTTGTACTAATTTGCTGTGTATGACTCACAACTAGGATGATATAATTTACAACAAAAACTTTTTTTCTAGCGAAGCGATTTAATTCAAAATTTGAACAATCACCTGTTATGCTGTAAGTGCAAAACCTTTTAATTTTCAAGTTTGTAGCTGTTATATATATCTATTTTTTAAAAATATTGTTAATTACAAGAATTCTTATGAAAACAGTTATCAATGTATGAACAGCAGAATGATCTTACATCTGATTTTTGGATAGGACTTTCTTTTTCAGAGGTAAAATAAAAAACAGCATTTAAATGTACCTTATTTATTTTCACAAGAAATATTATTATAGTACAGCAAAGTGGTACATACAAATTAATAATAGATGGGAGGAATTCCTTATTACAGATAAAATCAACCGTTAAAATTTCTTAGTCACCCCAAGCCGACGCGGATCTTATACACGGAACTGAATGAAAATACATCATGTACAGATAAAGATCAACCGTTACATCCTGAATAGTTCCGGGTCACCCCTGCCGACACGGAAGTGACTGAAAATACACATACATACAAACATCCTGCATGCTAATTGTAGATCATCAATATGACACGTTCCTCCAGTATAGTCAAATTTTCTCCTAAACAATATTACAGAGGTCATCAAAATATGTTTATCTCTACACAACCCCAGGCTATGTGAATGTCAGTAGTGAAAGTGATAATAATAATAATAAAAAAGTTACAGAATTACTTATACCATTTGCGAAAGCTGTTTATGTTTTCCCACTGCATAGAAATTGAAAGATAAATAAATAAATTTATACTTACATAACTTTTTCTTTTCTCCTTCCAGATGAACAGTGTTAGTATTACTATCAACTAATTGAAATGACTGTGAAAGGATTAGGAATACGGTTAAGGTGAATTTTCATATCAGAACGTCACAACTTTATTCTGTATCATAAGGTTGTCACGTTCCCATGAAATAATGTGTATAAACAAAGGGCTTCACAGTAGTAGAACTGGATGGTTTATTTTCATAGGTAACGATGTCATATAATGATAGATTTTTCCCAACTTGTACGTTTATGTTGTACTTGTATGTTTATATAATTAAACACTTCACTTTGCATGAGTACAAATTTACTCGTGATGTCCTTTATAATAGTAGTGGAATCATAAAGAGGTAAGTAATCTCCTTATTACGTAAAATAATGCGAGAACTATCGTAATGTATCACACATTCTTTCAAGTCCTTACATCTCTGTAATTGAAATAGTCTTCTCTAAACAGTAACGTTGTTTTATGTAACTTGTTTAACTTCAGGTTTGTTTTAAAAACACGTAATGAATATTGTCTATGATCCATGACTTTAAACTTAAAACAATTTGTTGTGCACATTTTGCTTCAGGAAAAGTATGAAATTTACAGACAGTAATACATTTAGGTAGAATATTTAAATTTGGACAATTGAAATCAAATAGATCGTAGACCTCAACAGACGGAATAATGTTTTGTAGAAATTGTTTCTTCTGACAACCTTTCACAAATACATGATCACAATTGTTGAAAATGTTTCTCACAATATTTTCCATATGAACATAATCTACAAACCCAAGATCGTATTGTAATCCATGATGAAAATGTTCTAAGTAATGTTTTGTCATCTCGTTTACAACACTGTCTTCAGGACTGTTGAATAATATATGTACACTGTTTTCACCTTTCAAATCACAAGAAAAAAATTCTTTTACAAAAAATACCGCTGATGCTGCGTCGACATAACCCTGTACATCAACAACGCGACCATTCCTGGATCAAAAAGAAAATAATATATTACTATCAAAATTCAGACGTTTACGCAAATATAAAATAAATAATGATGTGTTTCTTTGTCATTAAGATCTGTTCTTTCTTCCTTTTAAAAATAGCGTTGTTGAACACTGTTTTTTTCATGAACCGTTAACCAGACTTAAATTATATGCATTAGATCCGTCGAAATGTCCTTTATACACTAGCCCTAATTTGCATATGCCTGTGTTTATAGAATCAAAATCTTTCGCCTCAAACTGTTCAGAATACTTCTTTGGTAGAAAAACAGCCAGAAGTTCCTCCTTGTTTGACGTTTGTAATTCCAACAACACAGAGTCCCCATACTTAGTGTGTTTTAATTCAGCTGATAGAACATTATATGTTTGCCCTATGACTAGTTGCGAAATGGAAACGCACCTTGCTCCGTAAGTGGTCTTGTTGAATTTTTCGATTATTGAAACCATCTGAAAAGCAAGAAAAGAGTTTTTTAGTATATAAATTATGTTAACATTAAACTGTAGCACGTGTTTATGTAAAAATGAACAATCGAAGGACCTACAAATAATTAACAAAACTAGTAAAAAAAAAATAGAATCTATTAGAAATAGGAAAACAATCAAGAAGTTAATTATATTTAGCAGAAAAAAAACACTATGAATAATAATAATAATAATAATTTTAACAGTCTAGAAAGTGTGCGTGATGTAATTGCTTATTTCTTCAGAAAACGAAGTTAATAGAAATAGGAAAACGAAAACGAGAAGTTAATTATATTTATTTTATAATCAAACGTGGCCTCACTTACCTCTATAGTTTTGTAGGAGAAAAGACAATGATAGAACAGATGTAGATGCTGACGTCAACTATGTAGTCTTCACTATTCACACAGCTATGAAACAATGATTCAAGACGGAACTGTCCGGCAGTTTATATAGATTGGAATGAGTAACGGTTTCGTCAACCCGGAACTTTGTTCGAAAATAGAATTATATGCAGGATGTAGTTCAAAAACTGTTACGACCTGCTCTTATACTTTAGTCGCATTTAGAATTATATGACTCAACCGGATCTTATAAGAGTACATCCTTGTTTACAGACCTAGATACAATGACCTTTATGCGGATATCAGATAAAGGGTTTTTCCTTAACTTGTTACGACCTGTTCCTATAAGGAAATCCTATTTAGAATTATATGACTCAACACGTTCTTACGCTAGTACGTCCTTGTTCGAAAATAGATAGACACATAGTTAATTAGAAACCGGAACCGTATTTCTTAGAACTTTCACAAGTTTCGTATTCAAAAATAGAATTAGGTGGGGGAACCGGATTTCATACACGCTGTTTACTGACAGCAATTACGTTATAGTTTCAAGCTTATTCAGACATGATGCGGATATCAGATAACGGGTTTTTCTTTAACTTGTTACGACCTGCTCCTATAAGGAAAAACAGAGCTTGTGATAAAAACGTATAACATTATTTAAATGTAGAAATGATTACTAACATGTGCCAAATTAATTTGAAAATGTCATACATGTGCACTTCATTTGCTATGAAAGCTAAAATATTTATGCAACTCACGGTTGAAAACTTACAATGCGTGCCTTTATAACAGTTACAAACTCGAAATTTAAAAGGTTTTGCACTTACAACGTAACAGGTGATTGTTCAAAGAAAAGAGTTTTTTAGTATATAAATTATGTTAACATTAAACTGTAGCAAGTGTTTATGTAAAAATGAACAATCGAAGGACCTACAAATAATTAACAAAACTAGTAAAAAAAAATAGAATCTATTAGAAATAGGAAAACAAACAAGAAGTTAATTATATTTTTTAAACAAACAAACAAACATGACGTCACTTACCTCTATAGTTTGTAGGAGAAAAGACAATGATAGAAGAACAGATGTAGATGCTGACGTCAACTATGTAGTCTTCACTATTCACACAGCTATGAAACAATGATTCAAGACGGAACTGTCCGGCAGTTTATATAGATTGGAATGAGTAACGGTTTCGTCAACCCGGAACTTCGTTCGAACCAGGTGAATTCGGCTCCTTAGCGTAGTACATCAATGAAAGTTTCTCCTCGTTCATCTGTTGAAGCTGATCCTCACTCAGCTTTCCAAACCTTCCTGGTAGAAAAACGCTGCATCCAATCATTAAGTCTATAACGATTCTCCTCCCATACCTTGTATACACAGATCGAGCTTCCTTTACCGGATAAGCAAGTCCAATTTGTAGCTCACTCAACGACTTGTTACATCTCACATCGGGGACGTACACAGTTGAATAACGCTTTAGAGTGGATACTATAGACGTCTTCTTATTCTTGGTTTCTTGTGTATTTGGTAAGTCCTTCGTTGTAATATCTAATATATCAGCAACAGTAGCAGCTGTAGTAGATTTAGGTGCACTTTTACGATCACGCTTCAATGTTGACATGTTGTAAGCTTGAAGATCACTAAACTATGTATACATGTAACTACGGTATTATATACTGTTCACCTTTCCCTCACTCTTGTTGTACATGATCATGCTCGTCAGGAACATTCGTCTTTTCACCTGTGCCACAATCATCTCGTCCCATGTCGATGAGGACCTCACCTTTAGTTTTACTTATAAACCTGCAGAAGGGGGCCCATCTTCTATGTTCATTTGCTGGATCGTCCGTTTTTTCCCAGTGTCCTATCTGCGTATGACAGTACGCGCACTCGACTACGTCGTTGTATCCAATATAGTAGAATCCGGCTTCGCTCATTTTGTCCAAGTCTATAAATGTCAATGGCCAATCTTTAAAAGTTTTACGTCGATCAGATTGATTATGCATATCAAACATCGATCCATAATACAGAGCCATCCTGCGCGTTATGCTTCTCACTTACGACTAACCTTAAAACAAGTTTGAACCTATCCTGCACGTCCTGTGTAAGACCTTGAAACGAGTTTGAACAAGTCTATAGTGATGACGTTATACATAAAGAATTCATGATTCAGCTGTAATGTAAGATGTACTTCCGGCCAGGTGTTGCGGCCACTTGTTCTGGTCTACGTGACGAAAACGTGGGAACAAAACTTTAAAGCAAAATGGGATAATGAGAAACTGTACGAATAAAGAAATTTAGCTCATGTTGAGAATATTGTAACATACCCACATCAGGCATTCTATGGAATGAAATAATTTCTAAACTATTTTGAATTTTCTAGCAAATAGAATAATTTAGCTCATGGTGAGAATATTGCAACATAACCACATCATGCAATACATGGAATGAAAGAATTTCTAAACTATTTTGATTTTCAAACAGATATAATAATATGCGAGGTTGAACAGCGTCCTGTAAAAAAAAAATAGATATGATATGATGTGTGATGGAAGTATGGAGGTGTCTTTGGTTCTAGGATATACCCTATTTATTTTATTCGATGAATAAAAGAAATCGTTTTGAAATAATTTTCACTGATACCGGATTTTCCTTTAACCTTTTATTGATATATATTTACGGCAGATACTAAAAAAAGTGTCAAGTTAGATTTGAAGGTTGCAAACTAATCTTGAAGAGATTGTTACGTGTGGCAATCATCTATTATTTCTGATTAAATAGTTTGCCTCTATGGACTAACAACAATTAAAAAGAACACTGTATGTTACTAACCACTCTATAGGTCTACATACTTGAAATTTTTTGCAACAAATAAAAAAGTATAATGTTTTTCTTGAATCCCTAACAGATAATCATGTACTTATGGTGCAACGCATGATCGGCTCTGCTCAACTGGGTACAGGTGGTTCTTCAGGTTACCAATATCTTGAATACAGTAAGCCTTAGAAGTACAACCAATCATAAAAATATTCCTTTAATTCATCCAACGTCTGAAACAAACGAAAAATATAAATGTAAATAAAGTCTATTAATAGAATTGTATTGAAATCTCGGAGGAAAGAAAAAAAATCGTCGCATAACCCAACTTATAGTGTACGATTTATTATATCACCGCTTTGGTTAGGTTAGGTTAGGTTAGGAAAGGTTAGGTTAGGTTAGGCTACGGTATGTTAGGTTAGGTTATCTCGGAGGAAATTGAAGAAAAACTCGTCGCGCGTAATTTCAATCACAAGTTGTGTTTTATACAGTTCTTGTATAAATAATATAGTTTTCATGGCGATTTTAATAACAAGTTGTGTTTTATACAAATGAAAGCCACGCATTGTAAGTTTTCAACCGTGAGTTGTATAATTATTTTAGTTTTCATAGCAAGTGAAGTGTACATGTATGCCATTTTCAATTAATCTACGACATGTTGGGTTGTAATAACATTATTATTTACATCTGAATACAATTGTACGTTTTCAATCACAAGTTTTGTTTTATACACTACGAAAAGACACGCTAGAGTTTTTTAATCACAAGTTGTGCTGTGAAAGCACTAATATTTTCTACATCTGAATAAAGTTGTACATTTTCAATCATCAGTTGTGTTTTATACAGTATGAAAAGGTACGCTTTGTCGGTTTTCATGCATGACTTGTATAAATAAGTTCGTTTTCATAACGATGGAAGTGTACAAGGTAGACAATTTCAAAATTAATTTGGTACATTTAATAATATTGTAAGTTTTTAATCACACGTTGTGTTGAGAAAGCACTAATATTTTCTACATCTGAATAAAGTTGTACCTTTTCAAGCACAAGTTGTCTTTTATACAGTGTGAAAAGGTACGCTTTGTCTGTGTTCAGCCATGACTTGTATAAATACGCTAGTTTCATAACGACTGAAGTGTGCAAGGTAGACATGTTAGTAAAATTTTTCTACATTTAAATAATATTATAGAGTTTTTAATCACAATTTGTGTTGTGAAAGCACTAATGTTTTCTACATCTGAAATGTGGACGGATGGAGAAGGGTTCACACTCTGGCGAGAATCATATTGAAACATGTGTCGGCGTTCGTCATTATACATTATGTTTAGATCCATCAGATGTCGATAGAACGATGTCCTATCATATATGTGCAAACGGACAAGATTGCTCTGACTACAAATCTTCTAACAAGATGGTATGTAACATTTCTTCAATATTTCAATACAATTCTATTAATAGACTTTATTTACATTTATATTTTTGGTTTGTTTCAGACGTTGGATGAATTAAAGGAATATTTTTTATGATTGGTTGTACTTCTAAGGCTTACTGTATCAGCTACTGTTGCTGATATATTAGATATTACAACGAAGGACTTACCAAATACACAAGAAACCAAGAATAAGAAGACGTCTATAGTATCCACTCTAAAGCGTTATTCAACTGTGTACGTCCCCGATGTGAGATGTAACAAGTCGTTGAGTGAGCTACAAATTGGACTTGCTTATCCGGTAAAGGAAGCTCGATCTGTGTATACAAGGTATGGGAGGAGAATCGTTATAGACTTAATGATTGGATGCAGCGTTTTTCTACCAGGAAGGTTTGGAAAGCTGAGTGAGGATCAGCTTCAACAGATGAACGAGGAGAAACTTTCATTGATGTACTACGCTAAGGAGCCGAATTCACCTGGTTCGAACGAAGTTCCGGGTTGACGAAACCGTTACTCATTCCAATCTATATAAACTGCCGGACAGTTCCGTCTTGAATCATTGTTTCATAGCTGTGTGAATAGTGAAGACTACATAGTTGACGTCAGCATCTACATCTGTTCTTCTATCATTGTCTTTTCTCCTACAAACTATAGAGGTAAGTGACGTCATGTTTGTTTGTTTGTTTAAAAAATATAATTAACTTCTTGTTTGTTTTCCTATTTCTAATAGATTCTATTTTTTTTTACTAGTTTTGTTAATTATTTGTAGGTCCTTCGATTGTTCATTTTTACATAAACACTTGCTACAGTTTAATGTTAACATAATTTATATACTAAAAAACTCTTTTCTTTGAACAATCACCTGTTACGTTGTAAGTGCAAAACCTTTTAAATTTCGAGTTTGTAACTGTTATAAAGGCACGCATTGTAAGTTTTCAACCGTGAGTTGCATAAATATTTTAGCTTTCATAGCAAATGAAGTGCACATGTATGACATTTTCAAATTAATTTGGCACATGTTAGTAATCATTTCTACATTTAAATAATGTTATACGTTTTTATCACAAGCTCTGTTTTTCCTTATAGGAGCAGGTCGTAACAAGTTAAAGAAAAACCCGTTATCTGATATCCGCATCATGTCTGAATAAGCTTGAAACTATAACGTAATTGCTGTCAGTAAACAGCGTGTATGAAATCCGGTTCCCCCACCTAATTCTATTTTTGAATACGAAACTTGTGAAAATTCTAAGAAATACGGTTCCGGTTTCTAATTAACTATGTGTCTATCTATTTTCGAACAAGGACGTACTAGCGTAAGAACGTGTTGAGTCATATAATTCTAAATAGGATTTCCTTATAGGAACAGGTCGTAACAAGTTAAGGAAAAACCCTTTATCTGATAACCGCATAAAGGTCATTGTATCTAGGTCTGTAAACAAGGATGTACTCTTATAAGATCCGGTTGAGTCATATAATTCTAAATGCGACTAAAGTATAAGAGCAGGTCGTAACAGTTTTTGAACTACATCCTGCATATAATTCTATTTTCGAACAAAGTTCCGGGTTGACGAAACCGTTACTCATTCCAATCTATATAAACTGCCGGACAGTTCCGTCTTGAATCATTGTTTCATAGCTGTGTGAATAGTGAAGACTACATAGTTGACGTCAGCATCTACATCTGTTCTTCTATCATTGTCTTTTCTCCTACAAAACTATAGAGGTAAGTGAGGCCACGTTTGATTATAAAATAAATATAATTAACTTCTCGTTTTCGTTTTCCTATTTCTATTAACTTCGTTTTCTGAAGAAATAAACAATTACATCACGCACACTTTCTAGACTGTTAAAATTATTATTATTATTATTATTCATAGTGTTTTTTTTCTGCTAAATATAATTAACTTCTTGTTTGTTTTCCTATTTCTAATAGATTCTATTTTTTTTTTTACTAGTTTTGTTAATTATTTGTAGGTCCTTCGATTGTTCATTTTTACATAAACACGTGCTACAGTTTAATGTTAACATAATTTATATACTAAAAACTCTTTTCTTGCTTTTCAGATGGTTTCAATAATCGAAAAATTCAACAAGACCACTTACGGAGCAAGGTGCGTTTACATTTCGCAACTAGTCATAGGGCAAACATATAATGTTCTATCAGCTGAATTAAAACACACTAAGTATGGGGACTCTGTGTTGTTGGAATTACAAACGTCAAACAAGGAGGAACTTCTGGCTGTTTTTCTACCAAAGAAGTATTCTGAACAGTTTGAGGCGAAAGATTTTGATTCTATAAACACAGGCATATGCAAATTAGGGCTAGTGTATAAAGGACATTTCGACGGATCTAATGCATATAATTTAAGTCTGGTTAACGGTTCATGAAAAAAACAGTGTTCAACAACGCTATTTTTAAAAGGAAGAAAGAACAGATCTTAATGACAAAGAAACGCATCATTATTTATTTTATATTTGCGTAAACGTCTGAATTTTGATAGTAATATATTATTTTCTTTTTGATCCAGGAATGGTCGCGTTGTTGATGTACAGGGTTATGTCGACGCAGCATCAGCGGTATTTTTTGTAAAAGAATTTTTTTCTTGTGATTTGAAAGGTGAAAACAGTGTACATATATTATTCAACAGTCCTGAAGACAGTGTTGTAAACGAGATGACAAAACATTACTTAGAACATTTTCATCATGGATTACAATACGATCTTGGGTTTGTAGATTATGTTCATATGGAAAATATTGTGAGAAACATTTTCAACAATTGTGATCATGTATTTGTGAAAGGTTGTCAGAAGAAACAATTTCTACAAAACATTATTCCGTCTGTTGAGGTCTACGATCTATTTGATTTCAATTGTCCAAATTTAAATATTCTACCTAAATGTATTACTGTCTGTAAATTTCATACTTTTCCTGAAGCAAAATGTGCACAACAAATTGTTTTAAGTTTAAAGTCATGGATCATAGACAATATTCATTACGTGTTTTTAAAACAAACCTGAAGTTAAACAAGTTACATAAAACAACGTTACTGTTTAGAGAAGACTATTTCAATTACAGAGATGTAAGGACTTGAAAGAATGTGTGATACATTACGATAGTTCTCGCATTATTTTACGTAATAAGGAGATTACTTACCTCTTTATGATTCCACTACTATTATAAAGGACATCACGAGTAAATTTGTACTCATGCAAAGTGAAGTGTTTAATTATATAAACATACAAGTACAACATAAACGTACAAGTTGGGAAAAATCTATCATTATATGACATCGTTACCTATGAAAATAAACCATCCAGTTCTACTACTGTGAAGCCCTTTGTTTATACACATTATTTCATGGGAACGTGACAACCTTATGATACAGAATAAAGTTGTGACGTTCTGATATGAAAATTCACCTTAACCGTATTCCTAATCCTTTCACAGTCATTTCAATTAGTTGATAGTAATACTAACACTGTTCATCTGGAAGGAGAAAAGAAAAAGTTATGTAAGTATAAATTTATTTATTTATCTTTCAATTTCTATGCAGTGGGAAAACATAAACAGCTTTCGCAAATGGTATAAGTAATTCTGTAACTTTTTTATTATTATTATTATCACTTTCACTACTGACATTCACATAGCCTGGGGTTGTGTAGAGATAAACATATTTTGATGACCTCTGTAATATTGTTTAGGAGAAAATTTGACTATACTGGAGGAACGTGTCATATTGATGATCTACAATTAGCATGCAGGATGTTTGTATGTATGTGTATTTTCAGTCACTTCCGTGTCGGCAGGGGTGACCCGGAACTATTCAGGATGTAACGGTTGATCTTTATCTGTACATGATGTATTTTCATTCAGTTCCGTGTATAAGATCCGCGTCGGCTTGGGGTGACTAAGAAATTTTAACGGTTGATTTTATCTGTAATAAGGAATTCCTCCCATCTATTATTAATTTGTATGTACCACTTTGCTGTACTATAATAATATTTCTTGTGAAAATAAATAAGGTACATTTAAATGCTGTTTTTTATTTTACCTCTGAAAAAGAAAGTCCTATCCAAAAATCAGATGTAAGATCATTCTGCTGTTCATACATTGATAACTGTTTTCATAAGAATTCTTGTAATTAACAATATTTTTAAAAAATAGATATATATAACAGCTACAAACTTGAAAATTAAAAGGTTTTGCACTTACAGCATAACAGGTGATTGTTCAAATTTTGAATTAAATCGCTTCGCTAGAAAAAAAGTTTTTGTTGTAAATTATATCATCCTAGTTGTGAGTCATACACAGCAAATTAGTACAAATTCCTTCGCGTTAATATATAACTTATTTTTAAAAAAAATATTCAGTGAAGTATAGCAGCTACAACCTTGATTTTTAAAAGGTTTTGCACTTACAGTGTAACAGATGATTGTACAAATTTTCAATTAAATCGCTTCGTTAGAAAAAAAGTTTTTGCTGTAAATTATATCATCCTAGTTGTGAGTCATACATAGCAAATTAGTACAAATTCCTTCGCCTTAATATATAACTTATTTTAAAAAAATATTCAGTGAAGTATAGCAGCTACAACCTTGATTTTTAAAAGGTTTTGCACTTACAGTGTAACAGATGATTGTACAAATTTTCAATTAAATCGCTTCGTTAGAAAAAAAGTTTTCATATACAATAGTTTAGTCCACTTATGATTCATCTGTAGTAAGTGGGATGACTTCTACACGAAATCATAACTTTAGATTGATAAAATCTTTAAGTAATATTTTTGTATTATGTATTCTGTGAAATATAATAGTTACAGGCATGAAATTTTAAAGGTTTCTTTCTAACACTATAATACGCTTATGTACTAATTTTGAAATAAATCGGGTCGGTAGAAAAAAAGTTTATTGTATAAATTATTTTCGCTAGTTGTGACTCATTAAGGTAAATGAGTGTTTCAAGTCCAGAACTTGGTAAGATTGTTATCAAGAAAACTGACCCATACAGTGTCCTGATGATATCATTTGTAAACGGGATAATTTTAATTATAGGCATGATTTATTCTCATTGTATCATATGATGTTTCAATTTACCATTAGAACAAAATTTTTATGTAAAGCATTTAAGTCTGCAACAATATTATAGGACCAGTTCATAGTTTTACAGAAATTACGTCTTTTGTGTCTAGTTAAAAACATTGTTTTAAAACATTAATTCAGAATAGTCTACCATACACGAAATTCCGAATTCGTAATGGGAATTGTTTATCAGTTTTGGCACTACATCCATAAAAGAAGTTCGACTACCATACACAAAATACGGAATTTAAAAAGTAGCCTTTGTATTCGTAATGGAGTTGGTTAACCGTTTTTGGGGACTTGTTTAACAGTTTTGGCTCTGCATCCATAAAAAAAGAAGCTGTCCTACCGTACGCAACATTCTGAATTTAAAAAGTAGTCGCTGTATTCGTAATGGTGGTTTAGGCGCTGCATCCATAAAAAGAAATCGGTCTACCTTACACAAAATTCTGAATTTAAAAGTAGTCGCTGTATTCGTAAGGGGGACTTGGTTAACAGATTTGGCGCTGCATCCATAAAAAGAAATTGGCCTACAATACACAAAAATTCAGAATTTAAAAAGTAGTCGTTGTATTCGTAAGGGGGAGTTGGTTAAATTTCGACTTAGCACACTCTTGCATTTTCGAATTTTGAATTTGGCGCTAGCCGCCATCTTATATCACAACCGACATCTAGCGGTATGTTACAAATCCTCCATCTAGTAAACAATTATTAAAGTACAAGATTGAATAACCATGTTACACAACCTCCATCTAGTAATCAACTATGAAAGTACAATATCAAATAACCATGACGTCACTGAATTATATATCAGACAATGTTTGGGGTTGAATCATCGATTGTCAGCGTGGTCATGCGGTTAAACGCATGTACTTGGTAATGACAACTTGAAAGGTTCGAGTCCACCTCTATGACAAGATTTTATTAAATAAATATAAATATAAAATTAATTTGAATTTGGCGCCAGCTCTTGCATTTTCTAATTTGAATTTCGCGCTAGCCGCCATCTTGTTCCGGAACAGGAAGTGCCGCCAACTTGTTCCGGAACAGGAAGTGCCGCCAACTTGTTCCGGAACAGGAAGTGTCGCCAACTTGTTCCGGAACAGGAAGTGCCGCCATCTTGTTCCGGAACCGGAAGTGCCGCCATCTTGTTCCGGAACCGGAAGTGCCGCCATCTTGTTCCGGAACCGGAAGTGCCGCCATCTTGGAGGGGAAGTGACGTCATCACCCCCCACCACTGATGACGTCATTACCCCCACCCCATTTCCCCTCAAACCGCTACATACCTTGCCCTATACTACTGGCATTGCTAGGCAACAGTTTCCGGTTTAAAATGGCATTGCTAGGCAACACTTTCGTGTTTTAAAACTCATTGCTAGGCAACAGTATTCTTTTCTATTAAAGAAAAATTTACAACCACTGTTATGCCATTAGCATATCACCGATATTTTCATTGTATGTATTGGTCATTGAGGGATTAAAGGCTATTCCTTATAGATGACATTGCTAGGCAACAGTTTCGTATTTGGAGATGGCATTGCTAAGCTACAGTTTCTTATTCATAATGTCATTGCTAAGCAAGAGTCATCTGTTTTAAAACTTAATTACAAGGCAACAGATTCCGGATTAGACTGGCATTGCTAGGCAAACATTTCGTGATAGAAAAATTACGTTGTTAGGCAGCCACATTGTCTTTAAAAATTATATTGCTGAAGAAGTTTCGACTTCTCAAATGCATTGAAAGGTAAACGTTTCGTGTCAGAAATTGACATTGCTACGCAACAGTATATTTTTTTAAAAGCTTTTAATAGGTAGCAATAATGTGTTTAAAAATGACATTGCTAAGCAACAGTTCTTTTTGATGGCATTGCTAGGCAACAGTTTCCGGTTTAAAATGGCATTGCTAGGCAACACTTTCGTGTTTTAAAACTCATTGCTAGGCAACAGTATTCTTTCTATTAAAGCAAAATTTACAACCCATGTTTTGCCATTAGCATATCACCGATATTTTCATTGTATGTATTGATCATTGAAGGATTAAAAACTATTCCTTATAGATGCCATTGCTAGGCAACAGTTTCGTATTTGGAGATGGCATTGCTAAGCTACAGTTTCTTATTCAAAATGTCATTGCTAAGCAACAGTCATGTGTTTTAAAACTTCATTGCTAGGCAACAGTTTCCGGTTTAGCCTGGCATGGCTAGGCAAAACATTCATGATAGAAAAATTACATTGTTCGGCAGCCAAATTGTCTTTAAAAATTACATTGCTAGGAAGAAGTTTCGACTTTGAAAAATGCATTGAAAGGTAAAGGTTTCGTGTCAGAAATTGACATTGCTACGCAACAGTATCTTTTTTTAAAAGATTTAATAGGTAGCAATATTGTGTTTAAAAATGACATTGCTAAGCAACAGTTCTTTTTGATGACATTGCTAGGCAACAGTTGCCGGTTTAAAATGGCATTGCTAGGCAACACTTTCGTGTTTTAAAAACTCATTGCTAGGCAACAGTATTCTTATCTATTAAAGAAAAATTTACAACCACTGTTATGCCATTAGCATATCACCGATATTTTCATTGTATGTATTGATCATTGAGGGATTAAAAACTATTCCTTATAGATGCCATTGCTAGGCAACAGTTTCGTATTTGGAGATGGCATTGCTAAGCTACAGTTTCTTGTTCAAAATTTCATTGCTAAGCAACAGTCTGGTGTTTTAAAACTTCATTGCTAGGCTACAGTTCCTTTTTAGACTGGCATGGCTAGGGAAAACATTCGTGATAGAAAAATTACATTGTTAGGCAGTCAAATTGTCTTTAAAAATTACATTACTAGTAAAAAGTTTCGACTTTGAAAAATGCATTGAAAAGTAAAAGTTTTGTGTCTGAAATTGACATTGCTACGCAACAGTATATTACTTAAATGTTTATAATAGGTAGCAATATTGTGTTTAAAATTACATTGCTAAGCAACAGTTCTTTTTGATGGCATTGCTAGGCAACAGTTTCCGGTTTAAAATGGCATTGCTAGGCAACACTTTCGTGTTTTAAAACTCATTGCTAGGCAACAGTATTCTTATGTATTAAAGAAAAATTTACAACCACTGTTATGCCATTAGCATATCACCGATATTTTCATTGTATGTATTGATCATTGAGGGATTAAAAACTATTCCTTATAGATGCCATTGCTAGGCAACAGTTTCGTATTTGGAGATGGCATTGCTAAGCTACAGTTTCTTGTTCAAAATGTCATTGCTAAGCAACAGTCTGAGTTTTAAAACTTCATTGCTAGGCTATAGTTTCTTTTTAGACTGGCATGGCTAGGGAAAACATTCGTGATAGAAAAATTACATTGTTAGGCAGTCAAATTGTCTTTAAAAATTACATTGCTAGTAAAAAGTTTCGACTTTGAAAAATGCATTGAAAAGTAAAAGCTTTGTGTCTGAAATTGACATTGCTACGCAACAGTATGTTACTTAAAAGTTTATAATAGGTAGCAATATTGTGTTTAAAATTACATTGCTAAGCAACAGATCTTTTTGATGGCATTGCTAGGCAACAGTTTCCGGTTTAAAATGGCATTGCTAGGCAACACTTTCGTGTTTTAAAACTCATTGCTAGGCAACAGTATTCTTTTCTATTAAAGAAAAATTTACAATCCCTGTTATGCCATTAGCATATCACCGATATTTTCATTGTATGAATTGATCATTGAGGGATTAAAGGCTATTCCTTATAGATGACATTGCTAGGCAACAGTTTCGTATTTGGAGATGGCATTGCTAAGCTACAGTTTCTTATTCAAAATGTCATTGCTAAGCAAGAGTCATCTGTTTTAAAACTTAATTACAAGGCAACAGATTCCGGATTAGACTGGCATTGCTAGGCAAACATTTCGTGATAGAAAAATTACGTTGTTAGGCAGCCAAATTGTCTTTAAAAATTACATTGCTAGGAAGAAGTTTCGACTTTGAAAAATGCATTGAAAGGTAAAGGTTTCGTGTCAGAAATTGACATTGCTACGCAACAGTATCTTTTTTTAAAAGTTTTAATAGATAGCAATATTGTGTTTAAAAATGACATTGCTAAGCAAAAGTTATTTTTAATGACATTGCTAGGCAACAGTTTCCGGTTTAAAATGGCATTGCTAGGCAACACGTTCGTGTTTCAAAACTCATTGCTAGGCAACAGTATTCTTTCTATTAAAGAAAAATTTACAACCCCTGTTATGCCATTAGCATATCACCGATATTTTCATTGTATGTATTGATCATTGAGGGATTAAAAACTTTTCCTTATAGAAGACATTGCTAGGCAACAGTTTCGTATTTGGAGATGGCATTGCTAAGCTACAGTTTCATGTTCAAAATGTCATTGCTAAGCAAGAGTCATCTGTTTTAAAACTTAGTTACTAGGCAACAGTTTCCGGTTTAGACTGGCATTGCTACGCAACATTTTCGTGTTTTAAAACTCATTACTAGGCAACAGAATTCTTTCTATTAAAGCAAAATTTACAACCCATGTTTGGCCATTAGCATATCACCGATATTTTCATTGTATGTATTGATCAATGAGGGATTAAAAACTATTCCTTATAGATGCCATTGCTAGGCAACAGTTTCGTATTTGGATATGGCATTGCTAAGCTACATTTTCTTGTTCAAAATGTCATTGCTAAGCAACAGTCTGGTGTTTTAAAACTTCATTGCTAGGCTACAGTTTCTATTTAGACTGGCGTGGCTAGGGAAAACTTTCGTGATAGAAAAATTACATTGTTAGGCAGTCAAATTGTCTTTAAAAATTAAATTGCTAGGAAAAAGTTTCGACTTTGAAAAATGCATTGAAAAGTAAAAGTTTTGTGTCTGAAATTGACATTGCTACGCAACAGTATATTACTTAAAAGTTTTTAATAGGTAGCAATATTGTGTTTAAAATTACATTACTAAGCAACAGTTCTTTTTGATGGCATTGCTAGGCCACAGTTTCCGGTTTAAAATGGTATTGCTAGGCAACACTTTCGTGTTTTAAAACTCATTGCTAGGCAACAGTATTCTTTTCTATTAAAGAAAAATTTACAACCACTGTTATGCCATTAGTATATCACCGATATTTTCATTGTATGTATTGATCATTGAGGGATTAAAAACTATTCCTTATAGATGCCATTGCTAGGCAACAGTTTCGTATTTGGAGATGGCATTGCTAAGCTACAGATTCTTGTTCAAAATGTCATTGCTAAGCAACAGTCAGGTGTTTTAAAACTTCATTGCTAGGCTACAGTTTCTTTTTAGACTGGCATGGCTAGGGAAAACTTTCGTGATAGAAAAATTACATTGTTAGGCAGTCAAATTGTCTTTAAAAATTACATTGCTAGGAAAAAGTTTCGACTTTGAAAAATGCATTGAAAAGTAAAAGTTTTGTGTCTGAAATTGACATTGCTACGCAACAGTATATTACTAAAAAGTTTATAATAGGTAGCAATATTGTGTTTAAAATTACATTGCTAAGAAACAGTTCTTTTTGATGACATTGCTAGGCAACAGTTTCCGGTTTAAAATGGCATTGCTAGGCAACACTTTCGTGTTTTAAAACTCATTGCTATGCAACAGTATTATTTTCTATTAAAGAAAACTTTACAACCACTGTTATGCCATTAGCATATCACCGATATTTTCTTTGTATGAACTGATCATTGAGGGATTAAAGGCTATTCCTTATAGATGACATTGCTAGGCAACAGTTTCGTATTTGGAGATGGCATTGCTAAGCTACAGTTTCTTATTAAAAATGTCATTGCTAAGCTACAATCATGTGTTTTAAAACTTCATTGCTAGGCAACAGTTTCCGGTTTAGACTGGCATGGCTAGGCAAAACATTCGTGAAGGAAAAATTACATTGTTAGGCAGCCAAATCGTGTTTAAAAATTACATTGCTGAAGACGTTTCGACTTTGAAAAATGCATTGAAAGGTAAAGGTTTCGTGTCAGAAATTAACATTGCTACGCAACAGTATCTTTTTTTAAAAGCTTTTAATAGGTAGCAATAATGTGTTTAAAAATGACATTGCTAAGCAACAGTTCTTTTTGATGGCATTGCTAGGCAACAGTTTCCGGTTTAAAATGGCATTGCTAGGCAACACTTTCGTGTTTTAAAACTCATTGCTAGGCAACAGTATTCTTTCTATTAAAGCAAAATTTACAACCCATGTTTTGCCATTAGCATATCACCGATATTTTCATTGTATGTATTGATCATTGAAGGATTAAAAACTATTCCTTATAGATGCCATTGCTAGGCAACAGTTTCGTATTTGGAGATGGCATTGCTAAGCTACAGTTTCTTATTCAAAATGTCATTGCTAAGCAACAGTCATGTGTTTTAAAACTTCATTGCTAGGCAACAGTTTCCGGTTTAGCCTGGCATGGCTAGGCAAAACATTCATGATAGAAAAATTACATTGTTCGGCAGCCAAATTGTCTTTAAAAATTACATTGCTAGGAAGAAGTTTCGACTTTGAAAAATGCATTGAAAGGTAAAGGTTTCGTGTCAGAAATTGACATTGCTACGCAACAGTATCTTTTTTTAAAAGATTTAATAGGTAGCAATATTGTGTTTAAAAATGACATTGCTAAGCAACAGTTCTTTTTGATGACATTGCTAGGCAACAGTTGCCGGTTTAAAATGGCATTGCTAGGCAACACTTTCGTGTTTTAAAAACTCATTGCTAGGCAACAGTATTCTTATCTATTAAAGAAAAATTTACAACCACTGTTATGCCATTAGCATATCACCGATATTTTCATTGTATGTATTGATCATTGAGGGATTAAAAACTATTCCTTATAGATGCCATTGCTAGGCAACAGTTTCGTATTTGGAGATGGCATTGCTAAGCTACAGTTTCTTGTTCAAAATGTCATTGCTAAGCAACAGTCTGGTGTTTTAAAACTTCATTGCTAGGCTACAGTTTCTTTTTAGACTGGCATGGCTAGGGAAAACATTCGTGATAGAAAAATTACATTGTTAGGCAGTCAAATTGTCTTTAAAAATTACATTACTAGTAAAAAGTTTCGACTTTGAAAAATGCATTGAAAAGTAAAAGTTTTGTGTCTGAAATTGACATTGCTACGCAACAGTATATTACTTAAATGTTTATAATAGGTAGCAATATTGTGTTTAAAATTACATTGCTAAGCAACAGTTCTTTTTGATGGCATTGCTAGGCAACAGTTTCCGGTTTAAAATGGCATTGCTAGGCAACACTTTCGTGTTTTAAAACTCATTGCTAGGCAACAGTATTCTTATGTATTAAAGAAAAATTTACAACCACTGTTATGCCATTAGCATATCACCGATATTTTCATTGTATGTATTGATCATTGAGGGATTAAAAACTATTCCTTATAGATGCCATTGCTAGGCAACAGTTTCGTATTTGGAGATGGCATTGCTAAGCTACAGTTTCTTGTTCAAAATGTCATTGCTAAGCAACAGTCTGAGTTTTAAAACTTCATTGCTAGGCTATAGTTTCTTTTTAGACTGGCATGGCTAGGGAAAACATTCGTGATAGAAAAATTACATTGTTAGGCAGTCAAATTGTCTTTAAAAATTACATTGCTAGTAAAAAGTTTCGACTTTGAAAAATGCATTGAAAAGTAAAAGCTTTGTGTCTGAAATTGACATTGCTACGCAACAGTATGTTACTTAAAAGTTTATAATAGGTAGCAATATTGTGTTTAAAATTACATTGCTAAGCAACAGATCTTTTTGATGGCATTGCTAGGCAACAGTTTCCGGTTTAAAATGGCATTGCTAGGCAACACTTTCGTGTTTTAAAACTCATTGCTAGGCAACAGTATTCTTTTCTATTAAAGAAAAATTTACAATCCCTGTTATGCCATTAGCATATCACCGATATTTTCATTGTATGAATTGATCATTGAGGGATTAAAGGCTATTCCTTATAGATGACATTGCTAGGCAACAGTTTCGTATTTGGAGATGGCATTGCTAAGCTACAGTTTCTTATTCAAAATGTCATTGCTAAGCAAGAGTCATCTGTTTTAAAACTTAATTACAAGGCAACAGATTCCGGATTAGACTGGCATTGCTAGGCAAACATTTCGTGATAGAAAAATTACGTTGTTAGGCAGCCAAATTGTCTTTAAAAATTACATTGCTAGGAAGAAGTTTCGACTTTGAAAAATGCATTGAAAGGTAAAGGTTTCGTGTCAGAAATTGACATTGCTACGCAACAGTATCTTTTTTTAAAAGTTTTAATAGATAGCAATATTGTGTTTAAAAATGACATTGCTAAGCAAAATTTATTTTTAATGACATTGCTAGGCAACAGTTTCCGGTTTAAAATGGCATTGCTAGGCAACACGTTCGTGTTTCAAAACTCATTGCTAGGCAACAGTATTCTTTCTATTAAAGAAAAATTTACAACCCCTGTTATGCCATTAGCATATCACCGATATTTTCATTGTATGTATTGATCATTGAGGGATTAAAAACTTTTCCTTATAGAAGACATTGCTAGGCAACAGTTTCGTATTTGGAGATGGCATTGCTAAGCTACAGTTTCATGTTCAAAATGTCATTGCTAAGCAAGAGTCATCTGTTTTAAAACTTAGTTACTAGGCAACAGTTTCCGGTTTAGACTGGCATTGCTACGCAACATTTTCGTGTTTTAAAACTCATTACTAGGCAACAGAATTCTTTCTATTAAAGCAAAATTTACAACCCATGTTTGGCCATTAGCATATCACCGATATTTTCATTGTATGTATTGATCAATGAGGGATTAAAAACTATTCCTTATAGATGCCATTGCTAGGCAACAGTTTCGTATTTGGATATGGCATTGCTAAGCTACATTTTCTTGTTCAAAATGCCATTGCTAAGCAACAGTCTGGTGTTTTAAAACTTCATTGCTAGGCTACAGTTTCTATTTAGACTGGCGTGGCTAGGGAAAACTTTCGTGATAGAAAAATTACATTGTTAGGCAGTCAAATTGTCTTTAAAAATTAAATTGCTAGGAAAAAGTTTCGACTTTGAAAAATGCATTGAAAAGTAAAAGTTTTGTGTCTGAAATTGACATTGCTACGCAACAGTATATTACTTAAAAGTTTTTAATAGGTAGCAATATTGTGTTTAAAATTACATTACTAAGCAACAGTTCTTTTTGATGGCATTGCTAGGCCACAGTTTCCGGTTTAAAATGGTATTGCTAGGCAACACTTTCGTGTTTTAAAACTCATTGCTAGGCAACAGTATTCTTTTCTATTAAAGAAAAATTTACAACCACTGTTATGCCATTAGTATATCACCGATATTTTCATTGTATGTATTGATCATTGAGGGATTAAAAACTATTCCTTATAGATGCCATTGCTAGGCAACAGTTTCGTATTTGGAGATGGCATTGCTAAGCTACAGATTCTTGTTCAAAATGTCATTGCTAAGCAACAGTCAGGTGTTTTAAAACTTCATTGCTAGGCTACAGTTTCTTTTTAGACTGGCATGGCTAGGGAAAACTTTCGTGATAGAAAAATTACATTGTTAGGCAGTCAAATTGTCTTTAAAAATTACATTGCTAGGAAAAAGTTTCGACTTTGAAAAATGCATTGAAAAGTAAAAGTTTTGTGTCTGAAATTGACATTGCTACGCAACAGTATATTACTAAAAAGTTTATAATAGGTAGCAATATTGTGTTTAAAATTACATTGCTAAGAAACAGTTCTTTTTGATGACATTGCTAGGCAACAGTTTCCGGTTTAAAATGGCATTGCTAGGCAACACTTTCGTGTTTTAAAACTCATTGCTATGCAACAGTATTATTTTCTATTAAAGAAAACTTTACAACCACTGTTATGCCATTAGCATATCACCGATATTTTCTTTGTATGAATTGATCATTGAGGGATTAAAGGCTATTCCTTATAGATGACATTGCTAGGCAACAGTTTCGTATTTGGAGATGGCATTGCTAAGCTACAGTTTCTTATTAAAAATGTCATTGCTAAGCTACAATCATGTGTTTTAAAACTTCATTGCTAGGCAACAGTTTCCGGTTTAGACTGGCATGGCTAGGCAAAACATTCGTGAAGGAAAAATTACATTGTTAGGCAGCCAAATCGTGTTTAAAAATTACATTGCTGAAGACGTTTCGACTTTGAAAAATGCATTGAAAGGTAAAGGTTTCGTGTCAGAAATTAACATTGCTACGCAACAGTATCTTTTTTTAAAAGCTTTTAATAGGTAGCAATAATGTGTTTAAAAATGACATTGCTAAGCAACAGTTCTTTTTGATGGCATTGCTAGGCAACAGTTTCCGGTTTAAAATGGCATTGCTAGGCAACACTTTCGTGTTTTAAAACTCATTGCTAGGCAACAGTATTCTTTCTATTAAAGCAAAATTTACAACCCATGTTTTGCCATTAGCATATCACCGATATTTTCATTGTATGTATTGATCATTGAAGGATTAAAAACTATTCCTTATAGATGCCATTGCTAGGCAACAGTTTCGTATTTGGAGATGGCATTGCTAAGCTACAGTTTCTTATTCAAAATGTCATTGCTAAGCAACAGTCATGTGTTTTAAAACTTCATTGCTAGGCAACAGTTTCCGGTTTAGCCTGGCATGGCTAGGCAAAACATTCATGATAGAAAAATTACATTGTTCGGCAGCCAAATTGTCTTTAAAAATTACATTGCTAGGAAGAAGTTTCGACTTTGAAAAATGCATTGAAAGGTAAAGGTTTCGTGTCAGAAATTGACATTGCTACGCAACAGTATCTTTTTTTAAAAGATTTAATAGGTAGCAATATTGTGTTTAAAAATGACATTGCTAAGCAACAGTTCTTTTTGATGACATTGCTAGGCAACAGTTGCCGGTTTAAAATGGCATTGCTAGGCAACACTTTCGTGTTTTAAAAACTCATTGCTAGGCAACAGTATTCTTATCTATTAAAGAAAAATTTACAACCACTGTTATGCCATTAGCATATCACCGATATTTTCATTGTATGTATTGATCATTGAGGGATTAAAAACTATTCCTTATAGATGCCATTGCTAGGCAACAGTTTCGTATTTGGAGATGGCATTGCTAAGCTACAGTTTCTTGTTCAAAATGTCATTGCTAAGCAACAGTCTGGTGTTTTAAAACTTCATTGCTAGGCTACAGTTTCTTTTTAGACTGGCATGGCTAGGGAAAACATTCGTGATAGAAAAATTACATTGTTAGGCAGTCAAATTGTCTTTAAAAATTACATTACTAGTAAAAAGTTTCGACTTTGAAAAATGCATTGAAAAGTAAAAGTTTTGTGTCTGAAATTGACATTGCTACGCAACAGTATATTACTTAAATGTTTATAATAGGTAGCAATATTGTGTTTAAAATTACATTGCTAAGCAACAGTTCTTTTTGATGGCATTGCTAGGCAACAGTTTCCGGTTTAAAATGGCATTGCTAGGCAACACTTTCGTGTTTTAAAACTCATTGCTAGGCAACAGTATTCTTATGTATTAAAGAAAAATTTACAACCACTGTTATGCCATTAGCATATCACCGATATTTTCATTGTATGTATTGATCATTGAGGGATTAAAAACTATTCCTTATAGATGCCATTGCTAGGCAACAGTTTCGTATTTGGAGATGGCATTGCTAAGCTACAGTTTCTTGTTCAAAATGTCATTGCTAAGCAACAGTCTGAGTTTTAAAACTTCATTGCTAGGCTATAGTTTCTTTTTAGACTGGCATGGCTAGGGAAAACATTCGTGATAGAAAAATTACATTGTTAGGCAGTCAAATTGTCTTTAAAAATTACATTGCTAGTAAAAAGTTTCGACTTTGAAAAATGCATTGAAAAGTAAAAGCTTTGTGTCTGAAATTGACATTGCTACGCAACAGTATGTTACTTAAAAGTTTATAATAGGTAGCAATATTGTGTTTAAAATTACATTGCTAAGCAACAGATCTTTTTGATGGCATTGCTAGGCAACAGTTTCCGGTTTAAAATGGCATTGCTAGGCAACACTTTCGTGTTTTAAAACTCATTGCTAGGCAACAGTATTCTTTTCTATTAAAGAAAAATTTACAATCCCTGTTATGCCATTAGCATATCACCGATATTTTCATTGTATGAATTGATCATTGAGGGATTAAAGGCTATTCCTTATAGATGACATTGCTAGGCAACAGTTTCGTATTTGGAGATGGCATTGCTAAGCTACAGTTTCTTATTCAAAATGTCATTGCTAAGCAACAGTCAGGTGTTTTAAAACTTCATTGCTAGGCAACAGTTTCCGGTTTAGACTGGCATGGCTAGGCAAAACATTCGTGAAGGAAAAATTACATTGTTAGGCAGCCAAATCGTGTTTAAAAATTACATTGCTGAAGACGTTTCGACTTTGAAAAATGCATTGAAAGGTAAAGGTTTCATGTCAGAGATTAACATTGCTACGCAACAGTATCTTTTTTTAAAAGCTTTTAATAGGTAGCAATATTGTGTTTAAAAATGACATTGTTATTCAACAGTTCTTTTTGATGGCATTGCTAGGCAACAGTTTCCGGTTTAAAATGGCATTGCTAGGCAACACTTTCGTGTTTTAAAACTCATTGCTAGGCAACAGTATTCTTTTCTATTAAAGAAAAATTTACAACCACTGTTATGCCATTAGCATATCACCGATATTTTCTTTGTATGTATTGGTCATTGAGGGATTAAAGGCTATTCCTTATAGATGACATTGCTAGGCAACAGTTTCGTATTTGGAGATGGCATTGCTAAGCTACAGTTTCTTATTCATAATGTCATTGCTAAGCAAGAGTCATCTGTTTTAAAACTTAATTACAAGGCAACAGATTCCGGATTAGACTGGCATTGCTAGGCAAACATTTCGTGATAGAAAAATTACGTTGTTAGGCAGCCAAATTGTCTTTAAAAATTACATTGCTAGGAAGAAGTTTCGACTTTGAAAAATGCATTGAAAGGTAAAGGTTTCGTGTCAGAAATTGACATTGCTACGCAACAGTATCTTTTTTTAAAAGTTTTAATAGATAGCAATA
Source organism: Ectobius pallidus (assembly GCA_964059195.1). NCBI lineage: Eukaryota > Metazoa > Arthropoda > Insecta > Blattodea > Ectobiidae > Ectobius > Ectobius pallidus. The sequence continues at coordinate 58,633 of CAXKWD010000414.1, forward strand.
TTGTGTTTAAAAATGACATTGCTAAGCAAAAGTTATTTTTAATGACATTGCTAGGCAACAGTTTCCGGTTTAAAATGGCATTGCTAGGCAACACGTTCGTGTTTCAAAACTCATTGCTAGGCAACAGTATTCTTTCTATTAAAGAAAAATTTACAACCCCTGTTATGCCATTAGCATATCACCGATATTTTCATTGTATGTATTGATCATTGAGGGATTAAAAACTTTTCCTTATAGAAGACATTGCTAGGCAACAGTTTCGTATTTGGAGATGGCATTGCTAAGCTACAGTTTCATGTTCAAAATGTCATTGCTAAGCAAGAGTCATCTGTTTTAAAACTTAGTTACTAGGCAACAGTTTCCGGTTTAGACTGGCATTGCTACGCAACATTTTCGTGTTTTAAAACTCATTACTAGGCAACAGAATTCTTTCTATTAAAGCAAAATTTACAACCCATGTTTGGCCATTAGCATATCACCGATATTTTCATTGTATGTATTGATCAATGAGGGATTAAAAACTATTCCTTATAGATGCCATTGCTAGGCAACAGTTTCGTATTTGGATATGGCATTGCTAAGCTACATTTTCTTGTTCAAAATGTCATTGCTAAGCAACAGTCTGGTGTTTTAAAACTTCATTGCTAGGCTACAGTTTCTATTTAGACTGGCGTGGCTAGGGAAAACTTTCGTGATAGAAAAATTACATTGTTAGGCAGTCAAATTGTCTTTAAAAATTAAATTGCTAGGAAAAAGTTTCGACTTTGAAAAATGCATTGAAAAGTAAAAGTTTTGTGTCTGAAATTGACATTGCTACGCAACAGTATATTACTTAAAAGTTTTTAATAGGTAGCAATATTGTGTTTAAAATTACATTACTAAGCAACAGTTCTTTTTGATGGCATTGCTAGGCCACAGTTTCCGGTTTAAAATGGTATTGCTAGGCAACACTTTCGTGTTTTAAAACTCATTGCTAGGCAACAGTATTCTTTTCTATTAAAGAAAAATTTACAACCACTGTTATGCCATTAGTATATCACCGATATTTTCTTTGTATGTATTGATCATTGAGGGATTAAAAACTATTCCTTATAGATGCCATTGCTAGGCAACAGTTTCGTATTTGGAGATGGCATTGCTAAGCTACAGATTCTTGTTCAAAATGTCATTGCTAAGCAACAGTCAGGTGTTTTAAAACTTCATTGCTAGGCTACAGTTTCTTTTTAGACTGGCATGGCTAGGGAAAACTTTCGTGATAGAAAAATTACATTGTTAGGCAGTCAAATTGTCTTTAAAAATTACATTGCTAGGAAAAAGTTTCGACTTTGAAAAATGCATTGAAAAGTAAAAGTTTTGTGTCTGAAATTGACATTGCTACGCAACAGTATATTACTAAAAAGTTTATAATAGGTAGCAATATTGTGTTTAAAATTACATTGCTAAGAAACAGTTCTTTTTTATGACATTGCTAGGCAACAGTTTCCGGTTTAAAATGGCATTGCTAGGCAACACTTTCGTGTTTTAAAACTCATTGCTATGCAACAGTATTATTTTCTATTAAAGAAAACTTTACAACCACTGTTATGCCATTAGCATATCACCGATATTTTCTTTGTATGAATTGATCATTGAGGGATTAAAGGCTATTCCTTATAGATGACATTGCTAGGCAACAGTTTCGTATTTGGAGATGGCATTGCTAAGCTACAGTTTCTTATTAAAAATGTCATTGCTAAGCTACAATCATGTGTTTTAAAACTTCATTGCTAGGCAACAGTTTCCGGTTTAGACTGGCATGGCTAGGCAAAACATTCGTGAAGGAAAAATTACATTGTTAGGCAGCCAAATCGTGTTTAAAAATTACATTGCTGAAGACGTTTCGACTTTGAAAAATGCATTGAAAGGTAAAGGTTTCATGTCAGAAATTAACATTGCTACGCAACAGTATCTTTTTTTAAAAGCTTTTAATAGGTAGCAATATTGTGTTTAAAAATGACATTGTTATTCAACAGTTCTTTTTGATGGCATTGCTAGGCAACAGTTTCCGGTTTAAAATGGCATTGCTAGGCAACACTTTCGTGTTTTAAAACTCATTGCTAGGCAACAGTATTCTTTTCTATTAAAGAAAAATTTACAACCACTGTTATGCCATTAGCATATCACCGATATTTTCATTGTATGTATTGGTCATTGAGGGATTAAAGGCTATTCCTTATAGATGACATTGCTAGGCAACAGTTTCGTATTTGGAGATGGCATTGCTAAGCTACAGTTTCTTATTCATAATGTCATTGCTAAGCAAGAGTCATCTGTTTTAAAACTTAATTACAAGGCAACAGATTCCGGATTAGACTGGCATTGCTAGGCAAACATTTCGTGATAGAAAAATTACGTTGTTAGGCAGCCACATTGTCTTTAAAAATTACATTGCTGAAGAAGTTTCGACTTCTCAAATGCATTGAAAGGTAAACGTTTCGTGTCAGAAATTGACATTGCTACGCAACAGTATATTTTTTTAAAAGCTTTTAATAGGTAGCAATAATGTGTTTAAAAATGACATTGCTAAGCAACAGTTCTTTTTGATGGCATTGCTAGGCAACAGTTTCCGGTTTAAAATGGCATTGCTAGGCAACACTTTCGTGTTTTAAAACTCATTGCTAGGCAACAGTATTCTTTCTATTAAAGCAAAATTTACAACCCATGTTTTGCCATTAGCATATCACCGATATTTTCATTGTATGTATTGATCATTGAAGGATTAAAAACTATTCCTTATAGATGCCATTGCTAGGCAACAGTTTCGTATTTGGAGATGGCATTGCTAAGCTACAGTTTCTTATTCAAAATGTCATTGCTAAGCAACAGTCATGTGTTTTAAAACTTCATTGCTAGGCAACAGTTTCCGGTTTAGCCTGGCATGGCTAGGCAAAACATTCATGATAGAAAAATTACATTGTTCGGCAGCCAAATTGTCTTTAAAAATTACATTGCTAGGAAGAAGTTTCGACTTTGAAAAATGCATTGAAAGGTAAAGGTTTCGTGTCAGAAATTGACATTGCTACGCAACAGTATCTTTTTTTAAAAGATTTAATAGGTAGCAATATTGTGTTTAAAAATGACATTGCTAAGCAACAGTTCTTTTTGATGACATTGCTAGGCAACAGTTGCCGGTTTAAAATGGCATTGCTAGGCAACACTTTCGTGTTTTAAAAACTCATTGCTAGGCAACAGTATTCTTATCTATTAAAGAAAAATTTACAACCACTGTTATGCCATTAGCATATCACCGATATTTTCATTGTATGTATTGATCATTGAGGGATTAAAAACTATTCCTTATAGATGCCATTGCTAGGCAACAGTTTCGTATTTGGAGATGGCATTGCTAAGCTACAGTTTCTTGTTCAAAATGTCATTGCTAAGCAACAGTCTGGTGTTTTAAAACTTCATTGCTAGGCTACAGTTTCTTTTTAGACTGGCATGGCTAGGGAAAACATTCGTGATAGAAAAATTACATTGTTAGGCAGTCAAATTGTCTTTAAAAATTACATTACTAGTAAAAAGTTTCGACTTTGAAAAATGCATTGAAAAGTAAAAGTTTTGTGTCTGAAATTGACATTGCTACGCAACAGTATATTACTTAAATGTTTATAATAGGTAGCAATATTGTGTTTAAAATTACATTGCTAAGCAACAGTTCTTTTTGATGGCATTGCTAGGCAACAGTTTTCGGTTTAAAATGGCATTGCTAGGCAACACTTTCGTGTTTTAAAACTCATTGCTAGGCAACAGTATTCTTATGTATTAAAGAAAAATTTACAACCACTGTTATGCCATTAGCATATCACCGATATTTTCATTGTATGTATTGATCATTGAGGGATTAAAAACTATTCCTTATAGATGCCATTGCTAGGCAACAGTTTCGTATTTGGAGATGGCATTGCTAAGCTACAGTTTCTTGTTCAAAATGTCATTGCTAAGCAACAGTCTGAGTTTTAAAACTTCATTGCTAGGCTATAGTTTCTTTTTAGACTGGCATGGCTAGGGAAAACATTCGTGATAGAAAAATTACATTGTTAGGCAGTCAAATTGTCTTTAAAAATTACATTGCTAGTAAAAAGTTTCGACTTTGAAAAATGCATTGAAAAGTAAAAGCTTTGTGTCTGAAATTGACATTGCTACGCAACAGTATGTTACTTAAAAGTTTATAATAGGTAGCAATATTGTGTTTAAAATTACATTGCTAAGCAACAGATCTTTTTGATGACATTGCTAGGCAACAGTTTCCGGTTTAAAATGGCATTGCTAGGCAACACTTTCGTGTTTTAAAACTCATTGCTAGGCAACAGTATTCTTTTCTATTAAAGAAAAATTTACAATCCCTGTTATGCCATTAGCATATCACCGATATTTTCATTGTATGAATTGATCATTGAGGGATTAAAGGCTATTCCTTATAGATGACATTGCTAGGCAACAGTTTCGTATTTGGAGATGGCATTGCTAAGCTACAGTTTCTTATTCAAAATGTCATTGCTAAGCAACAGTCAGGTGTTTTAAAACTTCATTGCTAGGCAACAGTTTCCGGTTTAGACTGGCATGGCTAGGCAAAACATTCGTGAAGGAAAAATTACATTGTTAGGCAGCCAAATCGTGTTTAAAAATTACATTGCTGAAGACGTTTCGACTTTGAAAAATGCATTGAAAGGTAAAGGTTTCATGTCAGAGATTAACATTGCTACGCAACAGTATCTTTTTTTAAAAGCTTTTAATAGGTAGCAATATTGTGTTTAAAAATGACATTGTTATTCAACAGTTCTTTTTGATGGCATTGCTAGGCAACAGTTTCCGGTTTAAAATGGCATTGCTAGGCAACACTTTCGTGTTTTAAAACTCATTGCTAGGCAACAGTATTCTTTTCTATTAAAGAAAAATTTACAACCACTGTTATGCCATTAGCATATCACCGATATTTTCTTTGTATGTATTGGTCATTGAGGGATTAAAGGCTATTCCTTATAGATGACATTGCTAGGCAACAGTTTCGTATTTGGAGATGGCATTGCTAAGCTACAGTTTCTTATTCATAATGTTATTGCTAAGCAAGAGTCATCTGTTTTAAAACTTAATTACAAGGCAACAGATTCCGGATTAGACTGGCATTGCTAGGCAAACATTTCGTGATAGAAAAATTACGTTGTTAGGCAGCCAAATTGTCTTTAAAAATTACATTGCTAGGAAGAAGTTTCGACTTTGAAAAATGCATTGAAAGGTAAAGGTTTCGTGTCAGAAATTGACATTGCTACGCAACAGTATCTTTTTTTAAAAGTTTTAATAGATAGCAATATTGTGTTTAAAAATGACATTGCTAAGCAAAAGTTATTTTTAATGACATTGCTAGGCAACAGTTTCCGGTTTAAAATGGCATTGCTAGGCAACACGTTCGTGTTTCAAAACTCATTGCTAGGCAACAGTATTCTTTCTATTAAAGAAAAATTTACAACCCCTGTTATGCCATTAGCATATCACCGATATTTTCATTGTATGTATTGATCATTGAGGGATTAAAAACTTTTCCTTATAGAAGACATTGCTAGGCAACAGTTTCGTATTTGGAGATGGCATTGCTAAGCTACAGTTTCATGTTCAAAATGTCATTGCTAAGCAAGAGTCATCTGTTTTAAAACTTAGTTACTAGGCAACAGTTTCCGGTTTAGACTGGCATTGCTACGCAACATTTTCGTGTTTTAAAACTCATTACTAGGCAACAGAATTCTTTCTATTAAAGCAAAATTTACAACCCATGTTTGGCCATTAGCATATCACCGATATTTTCATTGTATGTATTGATCAATGAGGGATTAAAAACTATTCCTTATAGATGCCATTGCTAGGCAACAGTTTCGTATTTGGATATGGCATTGCTAAGCTACATTTTCTTGTTCAAAATGTCATTGCTAAGCAACAGTCTGGTGTTTTAAAACTTCATTGCTAGGCTACAGTTTCTATTTAGACTGGCGTGGCTAGGGAAAACTTTCGTGATAGAAAACTTACATTGTTAGGCAGTCAAATTGTCTTTAAAAATTAAATTGCTAGGAAAAAGTTTCGACTTTGAAAAATGCATTGAAAAGTAAAAGTTTTGTGTCTGAAATTGACATTGCTACGCAACAGTATATTACTTAAAAGTTTTTAATAGGTAGCAATATTGTGTTTAAAATTACATTACTAAGCAACAGTTCTTTTTGATGGCATTGCTAGGCCACAGTTTCCGGTTTAAAATGGTATTGCTAGGCAACACTTTCGTGTTTTAAAACTCATTGCTAGGCAACAGTATTCTTTCTATTAAAGCAAAATTTACAACCCATGTTTTGCCATTAGCATATCACCGATATTTTCATTGTATGTATTGATCATTGAAGGATTAAAAACTATTCCTTATAGATGCCATTGCTAGGCAACAGTTTCGTATTTGGAGATGGCATTGCTAAGCTACAGTTTCTTATTCAAAATGTCATTGCTAAGCAACAGTCATGTGTTTTAAAACTTCATTGCTAGGCAACAGTTTCCGGTTTAGCCTGGCATGGCTAGGCAAAACATTCATGATAGAAAAATTACATTGTTCGGCAGCCAAATTGTCTTTAAAAATTACATTGCTAGGAAGAAGTTTCGACTTTGAAAAATGCATTGAAAGGTAAAGGTTTCGTGTCAGAAATTGACATTGCTACGCAACAGTATCTTTTTTTAAAAAATTTAATAGGTAGCAATATTGTGTTTAAAAATGACATTGCTAAGCAACAGTTCTTTTTGATGACATTGCTAGGCAACAGTTGCCGGTTTAAAATGGCATTGCTAGGCAACACTTTCGTGTTTTAAAAACTCATTGCTAGGCAACAGTATTCTTATCTATTAAAGAAAAATTTACAACCACTGTTATGCCATTAGCATATCACCGATATTTTCATTGTATGTATTGATCATTGAGGGATTAAAAACTATTCCTTATAGATGCCATTGCTAGGCAACAGTTTCGTATTTGGAGATGGCATTGCTAAGCTACAGTTTCTTGTTCAAAATGTCATTGCTAAGCAACAGTCTGGTGTTTTAAAACTTCATTGCTAGGCTACAGTTTCTTTTTAGACTGGCATGGCTAGGGAAAACATTCGTGATAGAAAAATTACATTGTTAGGCAGTCAAATTGTCTTTAAAAATTACATTACTAGTAAAAAGTTTCGACTTTGAAAAATGCATTGAAAAGTAAAAGTTTTGTGTCTGAAATTGACATTGCTACGCAACAGTATATTACTTAAATGTTTATAATAGGTAGCAATATTGTGTTTAAAATTACATTGCTAAGCAACAGTTCTTTTTGATGGCATTGCTAGGCAACAGTTTCCGGTTTAAAATGGCATTGCTAGGCAACACTTTCGTGTTTTAAAACTCATTGCTAGGCAACAGTATTCTTATGTATTAAAGAAAAATTTACAACCACTGTTATGCCATTAGCATATCACCGATATTTTCATTGTATGTATTGATCATTGAGGGATTAAAAACTATTCCTTATAGATGCCATTGCTAGGCAACAGTTTCGTATTTGGAGATGGCATTGCTAAGCTACAGTTTCTTGTTCAAAATGTCATTGCTAAGCAACAGTCTGAGTTTTAAAACTTCATTGCTAGGCTATAGTTTCTTTTTAGACTGGCATGGCTAGGGAAAACATTCGTGATAGAAAAATTACATTGTTAGGCAGTCAAATTGTCTTTAAAAATTACATTGCTAGTAAAAAGTTTCGACTTTGAAAAATGCATTGAAAAGTAAAAGCTTTGTGTCTGAAATTGACATTGCTACGCAACAGTATGTTACTTAAAAGTTTATAATAGGTAGCAATATTGTGTTTAAAATTACATTGCTAAGCAACAGATCTTTTTGATGGCATTGCTAGGCAACAGTTTCCGGTTTAAAATGGCATTGCTAGGCAACACTTTCGTGTTTTAAAACTCATTGCTAGGCAACAGTATTCTTTTCTATTAAAGAAAAATTTACAATCCCTGTTATGCCATTAGCATATCACCGATATTTTCATTGTATGAATTGATCATTGAGGGATTAAAGGCTATTCCTTATAGATGACATTGCTAGGCAACAGTTTCGTATTTGGAGATGGCATTGCTAAGCTACAGTTTCTTATTCAAAATGTCATTGCTAAGCAACAGTCAGGTGTTTTAAAACTTCATTGCTAGGCAACAGTTTCCGGTTTAGACTGGCATGGCTAGGCAAAACATTCGTGAAGGAAAAATTACATTGTTAGGCAGCCAAATCGTGTTTAAAAATTACATTGCTGAAGACGTTTCGACTTTGAAAAATGCATTGAAAGGTAAAGGTTTCATGTCAGAGATTAACATTGCTACGCAACAGTATCTTTTTTTAAAAGCTTTTAATAGGTAGCAATATTGTGTTTAAAAATGACATTGTTATTCAACAGTTCTTTTTGATGGCATTGCTAGGCAACAGTTTCCGGTTTAAAATGGCATTGCTAGGCAACACTTTCGTGTTTTAAAACTCATTGCTAGGCAACAGTATTCTTTTCTATTAAAGAAAAATTTACAACCACTGTTATGCCATTAGCATATCACCGATATTTTCTTTGTATGTATTGGTCATTGAGGGATTAAAGGCTATTCCTTATAGATGACATTGCTAGGCAACAGTTTCGTATTTGGAGATGGCATTGCTAAGCTACAGTTTCTTATTCATAATGTCATTGCTAAGCAAGAGTCATCTGTTTTAAAACTTAATTACAAGGCAACAGATTCCGGATTAGACTGGCATTGCTAGGCAAACATTTCGTGATAGAAAAATTACGTTGTTAGGCAGCCAAATTGTCTTTAAAAATTACATTGCTAGGAAGAAGTTTCGACTTTGAAAAATGCATTGAAAGGTAAAGGTTTCGTGTCAGAAATTGACATTGCTACGCAACAGTATCTTTTTTTAAAAGTTTTAATAGATAGCAATATTGTGTTTAAAAATGACATTGCTAAGCAAAAGTTATTTTTAATGACATTGCTAGGCAACAGTTTCCGGTTTAAAATGGCATTGCTAGGCAACACGTTCGTGTTTCAAAACTCATTGCTAGGCAACAGTATTCTTTCTATTAAAGAAAAATTTACAACCCCTGTTATGCCATTAGCATATCACCGATATTTTCATTGTATGTATTGATCATTGAGGGATTAAAAACTTTTCCTTATAGAAGACATTGCTAGGCAACAGTTTCGTATTTGGAGATGGCATTGCTAAGCTACAGTTTCATGTTCAAAATGTCATTGCTAAGCAAGAGTCATCTGTTTTAAAACTTAGTTACTAGGCAACAGTTTCCGGTTTAGACTGGCATTGCTACGCAACATTTTCGTGTTTTAAAACTCATTACTAGGCAACAGAATTCTTTCTATTAAAGCAAAATTTACAACCCATGTTTGGCCATTAGCATATCACCGATATTTTCATTGTATGTATTGATCAATGAGGGATTAAAAACTATTCCTTATAGATGCCATTGCTAGGCAACAGTTTCGTATTTGGATATGGCATTGCTAAGCTACATTTTCTTGTTCAAAATGTCATTGCTAAGCAACAGTCTGGTGTTTTAAAACTTCATTGCTAGGCTACAGTTTCTATTTAGACTGGCGTGGCTAGGGAAAACTTTCGTGATAGAAAAATTACATTGTTAGGCAGTCAAATTGTCTTTAAAAATTAAATTGCTAGGAAAAAGTTTCGACTTTGAAAAATGCATTGAAAAGTAAAAGTTTTGTGTCTGAAATTGACATTGCTACGCAACAGTATATTACTTAAAAGTTTTTAATAGGTAGCAATATTGTGTTTAAAATTACATTACTAAGCAACAGTTCTTTTTGATGGCATTGCTAGGCCACAGTTTCCGGTTTAAAATGGTATTGCTAGGCAACACTTTCGTGTTTTAAAACTCATTGCTAGGCAACAGTATTCTTTTCTATTAAAGAAAAATTTACAACCACTGTTATGCCATTAGTATATCACCGATATTTTCATTGTATGTATTGATCATTGAGGGATTAAAAACTATTCCTTATAGATGCCATTGCTAGGCAACAGTTTCGTATTTGGAGATGGCATTGCTAAGCTACAGATTCTTGTTCAAAATGTCATTGCTAAGCAACAGTCAGGTGTTTTAAAACTTCATTGCTAGGCTACAGTTTCTTTTTAGACTGGCATGGCTAGGGAAAACTTTCGTGATAGAAAAATTACATTGTTAGGCAGTCAAATTGTCTTTAAAAATTACATTGCTAGGAAAAAGTTTCGACTTTGAAAAATGCATTGAAAAGTAAAAGTTTTGTGTCTGAAATTGACATTGCTACGCAACAGTATATTACTAAAAAGTTTATAATAGGTAGCAATATTGTGTTTAAAATTACATTGCTAAGAAACAGTTCTTTTTTATGACATTGCTAGGCAACAGTTTCCGGTTTAAAATGGCATTGCTAGGCAACACTTTCGTGTTTTAAAACTCATTGCTATGCAACAGTATTATTTTCTATTAAAGAAAACTTTACAACCACTGTTATGCCATTAGCATATCACCGATATTTTCTTTGTATGAATTGATCATTGAGGGATTAAAGGCTATTCCTTATAGATGACATTGCTAGGCAACAGTTTCGTATTTGGAGATGGCATTGCTAAGCTACAGTTTCTTATTAAAAATGTCATTGCTAAGCTACAATCATGTGTTTTAAAACTTCATTGCTAGGCAACAGTTTCCGGTTTAGACTGGCATGGCTAGGCAAAACATTCGTGAAGGAAAAATTACATTGTTAGGCAGCCAAATCGTGTTTAAAAATTACATTGCTGAAGACGTTTCGACTTTGAAAAATGCATTGAAAGGTAAAGGTTTCATGTCAGAAATTAACATTGCTACGCAACAGTATCTTTTTTTAAAAGCTTTTAATAGGTAGCAATAATGTGTTTAAAAATGACATTGCTAAGCAACAGTTCTTTTTGATGGCATTGCTAGGCAACAGTTGCCGGTTTAAAATGGCATTGCTAGGCAACACTTTCGTGTTTTAAAAACTCATTGCTAGGCAACAGTATTCTTATCTATTAAAGAAAAATTTACAACCACTGTTATGCCATTAGCATATCACCGATATTTTCATTGTATGTATTGATCATTGAGGGATTAAAAACTATTCCTTATAGATGCCATTGCTAGGCAACAGTTTCGTATTTGGAGATGGCATTGCTAAGCTACAGTTTCTTGTTCAAAATGTCATTGCTAAGCAACAGTCTGGTGTTTTAAAACTTCATTGCTAGGCTACAGTTTCTTTTTAGACTGGCATGGCTAGGGAAAACATTCGTGATAGAAAAATTACATTGTTAGGCAGTCAAATTGTCTTTAAAAATTACATTACTAGTAAAAAGTTTCGACTTTGAAAAATGCATTGAAAAGTAAAAGTTTTGTGTCTGAAATTGACATTGCTACGCAACAGTATATTACTTAAATGTTTATAATAGGTAGCAATATTGTGTTTAAAATTACATTGCTAAGCAACAGTTCTTTTTGATGGCATTGCTAGGCAACAGTTTCCGGTTTAAAATGGCATTGCTAGGCAACACTTTCGTGTTTTAAAACTCATTGCTAGGCAACAGTATTCTTATGTATTAAAGAAAAATTTACAACCACTGTTATGCCATTAGCATATCACCGATATTTTCATTGTATGTATTGATCATTGAGGGATTAAAAACTATTCCTTATAGATGCCATTGCTAGGCAACAGTTTCGTATTTGGAGATGGCATTGCTAAGCTACAGTTTCTTGTTCAAAATGTCATTGCTAAGCAACAGTCTGAGTTTTAAAACTTCATTGCTAGGCTATAGTTTCTTTTTAGACTGGCATGGCTAGGGAAAACATTCGTGATAGAAAAATTACATTGTTAGGCAGTCAAATTGTCTTTAAAAATTACATTGCTAGTAAAAAGTTTCGACTTTGAAAAATGCATTGAAAAGTAAAAGCTTTGTGTCTGAAATTGACATTGCTACGCAACAGTATGTTACTTAAAAGTTTATAATAGGTAGCAATATTGTGTTTAAAATTACATTGCTAAGCAACAGATCTTTTTGATGGCATTGCTAGGCAACAGTTTCCGGTTTAAAATGGCATTGCTAGGCAACACTTTCGTGTTTTAAAACTCATTGCTAGGCAACAGTATTCTTTTCTATTAAAGAAAAATTTACAATCCCTGTTATGCCATTAGCATATCACCGATATTTTCATTGTATGAATTGATCATTGAGGGATTAAAGGCTATTCCTTATAGATGACATTGCTAGGCAACAGTTTCGTATTTGGAGATGGCATTGCTAAGCTACAGTTTCTTATTCAAAATGTCATTGCTAAGCAACAGTCAGGTGTTTTAAAACTTCATTGCTAGGCAACAGTTTCCGGTTTAGACTGGCATGGCTAGGCAAAACATTCGTGAAGGAAAAATTACATTGTTAGGCAGCCAAATCGTGTTTAAAAATTACATTGCTGAAGACGTTTCGACTTTGAAAAATGCATTGAAAGGTAAAGGTTTCATGTCAGAGATTAACATTGCTACGCAACAGTATCTTTTTTTAAAAGCTTTTAATAGGTAGCAATATTGTGTTTAAAAATGACATTGTTATTCAACAGTTCTTTTTGATGGCATTGCTAGGCAACAGTTTCCGGTTTAAAATGGCATTGCTAGGCAACACTTTCGTGTTTTAAAACTCATTGCTAGGCAACAGTATTCTTTTCTATTAAAGAAAAATTTACAACCACTGTTATGCCATTAGCATATCACCGATATTTTCTTTGTATGTATTGGTCATTGAGGGATTAAAGGCTATTCCTTATAGATGACATTGCTAGGCAACAGTTTCGTATTTGGAGATGGCATTGCTAAGCTACAGTTTCTTATTCATAATGTCATTGCTAAGCAAGAGTCATCTGTTTTAAAACTTAATTACAAGGCAACAGATTCCGGATTAGACTGGCATTGCTAGGCAAACATTTCGTGATAGAAAAATTACGTTGTTAGGCAGCCAAATTGTCTTTAAAAATTACATTGCTAGGAAGAAGTTTCGACTTTGAAAAATGCATTGAAAGGTAAAGGTTTCGTGTCAGAAATTGACATTGCTACGCAACAGTATCTTTTTTTAAAAGTTTTAATAGATAGCAATATTGTGTTTAAAAATGACATTGCTAAGCAAAAGTTATTTTTAATGACATTGCTAGGCAACAGTTTCCGGTTTAAAATGGCATTGCTAGGCAACACGTTCGTGTTTCAAAACTCATTGCTAGGCAACAGTATTCTTTCTATTAAAGAAAAATTTACAACCCCTGTTATGCCATTAGCATATCACCGATATTTTCATTGTATGTATTGATCATTGAGGGATTAAAAACTTTTCCTTATAGAAGACATTGCTAGGCAACAGTTTCGTATTTGGAGATGGCATTGCTAAGCTACAGTTTCATGTTCAAAATGTCATTGCTAAGCAAGAGTCATCTGTTTTAAAACTTAGTTACTAGGCAACAGTTTCCGGTTTAGACTGGCATTGCTACGCAACATTTTCGTGTTTTAAAACTCATTACTAGGCAACAGAATTCTTTCTATTAAAGCAAAATTTACAACCCATGTTTGGCCATTAGCATATCACCGATATTTTCATTGTATGTATTGATCAATGAGGGATTAAAAACTATTCCTTATAGATGCCATTGCTAGGCAACAGTTTCGTATTTGGATATGGCATTGCTAAGCTACATTTTCTTGTTCAAAATGTCATTGCTAAGCAACAGTCTGGTGTTTTAAAACTTCATTGCTAGGCTACAGTTTCTATTTAGACTGGCGTGGCTAGGGAAAACTTTCGTGATAGAAAAATTACATTGTTAGGCAGTCAAATTGTCTTTAAAAATTAAATTGCTAGGAAAAAGTTTCGACTTTGAAAAATGCATTGAAAAGTAAAAGTTTTGTGTCTGAAATTGACATTGCTACGCAACAGTATATTACTTAAAAGTTTTTAATAGGTAGCAATATTGTGTTTAAAATTACATTACTAAGCAACAGTTCTTTTTGATGGCATTGCTAGGCCACAGTTTCCGGTTTAAAATGGTATTGCTAGGCAACACTTTCGTGTTTTAAAACTCATTGCTAGGCAACAGTATTCTTTCTATTAAAGCAAAATTTACAACCCATGTTTTGCCATTAGCATATCACCGATATTTTCATTGTATGTATTGATCATTGAAGGATTAAAAACTATTCCTTATAGATGCCATTGCTAGGCAACAGTTTCGTATTTGGAGATGGCATTGCTAAGCTACAGTTTCTTATTCAAAATGTCATTGCTAAGCAACAGTCATGTGTTTTAAAACTTCATTGCTAGGCAACAGTTTCCGGTTTAGCCTGGCATGGCTAGGCAAAACATTCATGATAGAAAAATTACATTGTTCGGCAGCCAAATTGTCTTTAAAAATTACATTGCTAGGAAGAAGTTTCGACTTTGAAAAATGCATTGAAAGGTAAAGGTTTCGTGTCAGAAATTGACATTGCTACGCAACAGTATCTTTTTTTAAAAGATTTAATAGGTAGCAATATTGTGTTTAAAAATGACATTGCTAAGCAACAGTTCTTTTTGATGACATTGCTAGGCAACAGTTGCCGGTTTAAAATGGCATTGCTAGGCAACACTTTCGTGTTTTAAAAACTCATTGCTAGGCAACAGTATTCTTATCTATTAAAGAAAAATTTACAACCACTGTTATGCCATTAGCATATCACCGATATTTTCATTGTATGTATTGATCATTGAGGGATTAAAAACTATTCCTTATAGATGCCATTGCTAGGCAACAGTTTCGTATTTGGAGATGGCATTGCTAAGCTACAGTTTCTTGTTCAAAATGTCATTGCTAAGCAACAGTCAGGTGTTTTAAAACTTCATTGCTAGGCAACAGTTTCCGGTTTAGACTGGCATGGCTAGGCAAAACATTCGTGAAGGAAAAATTACATTGTTAGGCAGCCAAATCGTGTTTAAAAATTACATTGCTGAAGACGTTTCGACTTTGAAAAATGCATTGAAAGGTAAAGGTTTCATGTCAGAGATTAACATTGCTACGCAACAGTATATTACTTAAATGTTTATAATAGGTAGCAATATTGTGTTTAAAATTACATTGCTAAGCAACAGTTCTTTTTGATGGCATTGCTAGGCAACAGTTTCCGGTTTAAAATGGCATTGCTAGGCAACACTTTCGTGTTTTAAAACTCATTGCTAGGCAACAGTATTCTTATGTATTAAAGAAAAATTTACAACCACTGTTATGCCATTAGCATATCACCGATATTTTCATTGTATGTATTGATCATTGAGGGATTAAAAACTATTCCTTATAGATGCCATTGCTAGGCAACAGTTTCGTATTTGGAGATGGCATTGCTAAGCTACAGTTTCTTGTTCAAAATGTCATTGCTAAGCAACAGTCTGAGTTTTAAAACTTCATTGCTAGGCTATAGTTTCTTTTTAGACTGGCATGGCTAGGGAAAACATTCGTGATAGAAAAATTACATTGTTAGGCAGTCAAATTGTCTTTAAAAATTACATTGCTAGTAAAAAGTTTCGACTTTGAAAAATGCATTGAAAAGTAAAAGCTTTGTGTCTGAAATTGACATTGCTACGCAACAGTATGTTACTTAAAAGTTTATAATAGGTAGCAATATTGTGTTTAAAATTACATTGCTAAGCAACAGATCTTTTTGATGGCATTGCTAGGCAACAGTTTCCGGTTTAAAATGGCATTGCTAGGCAACACTTTCGTGTTTTAAAACTCATTGCTAGGCAACAGTATTCTTTTCTATTAAAGAAAAATTTACAATCCCTGTTATGCCATTAGCATATCACCGATATTTTCATTGTATGAATTGATCATTGAGGGATTAAAGGCTATTCCTTATAGATGACATTGCTAGGCAACAGTTTCGTATTTGGAGATGGCATTGCTAAGCTACAGTTTCTTATTCAAAATGTCATTGCTAAGCAACAGTCAGGTGTTTTAAAACTTCATTGCTAGGCAACAGTTTCCGGTTTAGACTGGCATGGCTAGGCAAAACATTCGTGAAGGAAAAATTACATTGTTAGGCAGCCAAATCGTGTTTAAAAATTACATTGCTGAAGACGTTTCGACTTTGAAAAATGCATTGAAAGGTAAAGGTTTCATGTCAGAGATTAACATTGCTACGCAACAGTATCTTTTTTTAAAAGCTTTTAATAGGTAGCAATATTGTGTTTAAAAATGACATTGTTATTCAACAGTTCTTTTTGATGGCATTGCTAGGCAACAGTTTCCGGTTTAAAATGGCATTGCTAGGCAACACTTTCGTGTTTTAAAACTCATTGCTAGGCAACAGTATTCTTTTCTATTAAAGAAAAATTTACAACCACTGTTATGCCATTAGCATATCACCGATATTTTCTTTGTATGTATTGGTCATTGAGGGATTAAAGGCTATTCCTTATAGATGACATTGCTAGGCAACAGTTTCGTATTTGGAGATGGCATTGCTAAGCTACAGTTTCTTATTCATAATGTCATTGCTAAGCAAGAGTCATCTGTTTTAAAACTTAATTACAAGGCAACAGATTCCGGATTAGACTGGCATTGCTAGGCAAACATTTCGTGATAGAAAAATTACGTTGTTAGGCAGCCAAATTGTCTTTAAAAATTACATTGCTAGGAAGAAGTTTCGACTTTGAAAAATGCATTGAAAGGTAAAGGTTTCGTGTCAGAAATTGACATTGCTACGCAACAGTATCTTTTTTTAAAAGTTTTAATAGATAGCAATATTGTGTTTAAAAATGACATTGCTAAGCAAAAGTTATTTTTAATGACATTGCTAGGCAACAGTTTCCGGTTTAAAATGGCATTGCTAGGCAACACGTTCGTGTTTCAAAACTCATTGCTAGGCAACAGTATTCTTTCTATTAAAGAAAAATTTACAACCCCTGTTATGCCATTAGCATATCACCGATATTTTCATTGTATGTATTGATCATTGAGGGATTAAAAACTTTTCCTTATAGAAGACATTGCTAGGCAACAGTTTCGTATTTGGAGATGGCATTGCTAAGCTACAGTTTCATGTTCAAAATGTCATTGCTAAGCAAGAGTCATCTGTTTTAAAACTTAGTTACTAGGCAACAGTTTCCGGTTTAGACTGGCATTGCTACGCAACATTTTCGTGTTTTAAAACTCATTACTAGGCAACAGAATTCTTTCTATTACAGCAAAATTTACAACCCATGTTTGGCCATTAGCATATCACCGATATTTTCATTGTATGTATTGATCAATGAGGGATTAAAAACTATTCCTTATAGATGCCATTGCTAGGCAACAGTTTCGTATTTGGATATGGCATTGCTAAGCTACATTTTCTTGTTCAAAATGTCATTGCTAAGCAACAGTCTGGTGTTTTAAAACTTCATTGCTAGGCTACAGTTTCTATTTAGACTGGCGTGGCTAGGGAAAACTTTCGTGATAGAAAAATTACATTGTTAGGCAGTCAAATTGTCTTTAAAAATTACATTGCTAGTAAAAAGTTTCGACTTTGAAAAATGCATTGAAAAGTAAAAGCTTTGTGTCTGAAATTGACATTGCTACGCAACAGTATGTTACTTAAAAGTTTATAATAGGTAGCAATATTGTGTTTAAAATTACATTGCTAAGCAACAGATCTTTTTGATGGCATTGCTAGGCAACAGTTTCCGGTTTAAAATGGCATTGCTAGGCAACACTTTCGTGTTTTAAAACTCATTGCTAGGCAACAGTATTCTTTTCTATTAAAGAAAAATTTACAATCCCTGTTATGCCATTAGCATATCACCGATATTTTCATTGTATGAATTGATCATTGAGGGATTAAAGGCTATTCCTTATAGATGACATTGCTAGGCAACAGTTTCGTATTTGGAGATGGCATTGCTAAGCTACAGTTTCTTATTCAAAATGTCATTGCTAAGCAACAGTCAGGTGTTTTAAAACTTCATTGCTAGGCAACAGTTTCCGGTTTAGACTGGCATGGCTAGGCAAAACATTCGTGAAGGAAAAATTACATTGTTAGGCAGCCAAATCGTGTTTAAAAATTACATTGCTGAAGACGTTTCGACTTTGAAAAATGCATTGAAAGGTAAAGGTTTCATGTCAGAGATTAACATTGCTACGCAACAGTATCTTTTTTTAAAAGCTTTTAATAGGTAGCAATATTGTGTTTAAAAATGACATTGTTATTCAACAGTTCTTTTTGATGGCATTGCTAGGCAACAGTTTCCGGTTTAAAATGGCATTGCTAGGCAACACTTTCGTGTTTTAAAACTCATTGCTAGGCAACAGTATTCTTTTCTATTAAAGAAAAATTTACAACCACTGTTATGCCATTAGCATATCACCGATATTTTCTTTGTATGTATTGGTCATTGAGGGATTAAAGGCTATTCCTTATAGATGACATTGCTAGGCAACAGTTTCGTATTTGGAGATGGCATTGCTAAGCTACAGTTTCTTATTCATAATGTCATTGCTAAGCAAGAGTCATCTGTTTTAAAACTTAATTACAAGGCAACAGATTCCGGATTAGACTGGCATTGCTAGGCAAACATTTCGTGATAGAAAAATTACGTTGTTAGGCAGCCAAATTGTCTTTAAAAATTACATTGCTAGGAAGAAGTTTCGACTTTGAAAAATGCATTGAAAGGTAAAGGTTTCGTGTCAGAAATTGACATTGCTACGCAACAGTATCTTTTTTTAAAAGTTTTAATAGATAGCAATATTGTGTTTAAAAATGACATTGCTAAGCAAAAGTTATTTTTAATGACATTGCTAGGCAACAGTTTCCGGTTTAAAATGGCATTGCTAGGCAACACGTTCGTGTTTCAAAACTCATTGCTAGGCAACAGTATTCTTTCTATTAAAGAAAAATTTACAACCCCTGTTATGCCATTAGCATATCACCGATATTTTCATTGTATGTATTGATCATTGAGGGATTAAAAACTTTTCCTTATAGAAGACATTGCTAGGCAACAGTTTCGTATTTGGAGATGGCATTGCTAAGCTACAGTTTCATGTTCAAAATGTCATTGCTAAGCAAGAGTCATCTGTTTTAAAACTTAGTTACTAGGCAACAGTTTCCGGTTTAGACTGGCATTGCTACGCAACATTTTCGTGTTTTAAAACTCATTACTAGGCAACAGAATTCTTTCTATTAAAGCAAAATTTACAACCCATGTTTGGCCATTAGCATATCACCGATATTTTCATTGTATGTATTGATCAATGAGGGATTAAAAACTATTCCTTATAGATGCCATTGCTAGGCAACAGTTTCGTATTTGGATATGGCATTGCTAAGCTACATTTTCTTGTTCAAAATGTCATTGCTAAGCAACAGTCTGGTGTTTTAAAACTTCATTGCTAGGCTACAGTTTCTATTTAGACTGGCGTGGCTAGGGAAAACTTTCGTGATAGAAAAATTACATTGTTAGGCAGTCAAATTGTCTTTAAAAATTAAATTGCTAGGAAAAAGTTTCGACTTTGAAAAATGCATTGAAAAGTAAAAGTTTTGTGTCTGAAATTGACATTGCTACGCAACAGTATATTACTTAAAAGTTTTTAATAGGTAGCAATATTGTGTTTAAAATTACATTACTAAGCAACAGTTCTTTTTGATGGCATTGCTAGGCCACAGTTTCCGGTTTAAAATGGTATTGCTAGGCAACACTTTCGTGTTTTAAAACTCATTGCTAGGCAACAGTATTCTTTTCTATTAAAGAAAAATTTACAACCACTGTTATGCCATTAGTATATCACCGATATTTTCATTGTATGTATTGATCATTGAGGGATTAAAAACTATTCCTTATAGATGCCATTGCTAGGCAACAGTTTCGTATTTGGAGATGGCATTGCTAAGCTACAGATTCTTGTTCAAAATGTCATTGCTAAGCAACAGTCAGGTGTTTTAAAACTTCATTGCTAGGCTACAGTTTCTTTTTAGACTGGCATGGCTAGGGAAAACTTTCGTGATAGAAAAATTACATTGTTAGGCAGTCAAATTGTCTTTAAAAATTACATTGCTAGGAAAAAGTTTCGACTTTGAAAAATGCATTGAAAAGTAAAAGTTTTGTGTCTGAAATTGACATTGCTACGCAACAGTATATTACTAAAAAGTTTATAATAGGTAGCAATATTGTGTTTAAAATTACATTGCTAAGAAACAGTTCTTTTTTATGACATTGCTAGGCAACAGTTTCCGGTTTAAAATGGCATTGCTAGGCAACACTTTCGTGTTTTAAAACTCATTGCTATGCAACAGTATTATTTTCTATTAAAGAAAACTTTACAACCACTGTTATGCCATTAGCATATCACCGATATTTTCTTTGTATGAATTGATCATTGAGGGATTAAAGGCTATTCCTTATAGATGACATTGCTAGGCAACAGTTTCGTATTTGGAGATGGCATTGCTAAGCTACAGTTTCTTATTAAAAATGTCATTGCTAAGCTACAATCATGTGTTTTAAAACTTCATTGCTAGGCAACAGTTTCCGGTTTAGACTGGCATGGCTAGGCAAAACATTCGTGATAGAAAAATTACATTGTTAGGCAGCCACATTGTCTTTAAAAATTACATTGCTGAAGAAGTTTCGACTTCTCAAATGCATTGAAAGGTAAACGTTTCGTGTCAGAAATTGACATTGCTACGCAACAGTATATTTTTTTAAAAGCTTTTAATAGGTAGCAATAATGTGTTTAAAAATGACATTGCTAAGCAACAGTTCTTTTTGATGGCATTGCTAGGCAACAGTTTCCGGTTTAAAATGGCATTGCTAGGCAACACTTTCGTGTTTTAAAACTCATTGCTAGGCAACAGTATTCTTTCTATTAAAGCAAAATTTACAACCCATGTTTTGCCATTAGCATATCACCGATATTTTCATTGTATGTATTGATCATTGAAGGATTAAAAACTATTCCTTATAGATGCCATTGCTAGGCAACAGTTTCGTATTTGGAGATGGCATTGCTAAGCTACAGTTTCTTATTCAAAATGTCATTGCTAAACAACAGTCATGTGTTTTAAAACTTCATTGCTAGGCAACAGTTTCCGGTTTAGCCTGGCATGGCTAGGCAAAACATTCATGATAGAAAAATTACATTGTTCGGCAGCCAAATTGTCTTTAAAAATTACATTGCTAGGAAGAAGTTTCGACTTTGAAAAATGCATTGAAAGGTAAAGGTTTCGTGTCAGAAATTGACATTGCTACGCAACAGTATCTTTTTTTAAAAGATTTAATAGGTAGCAATATTGTGTTTAAAAATGACATTGCTAAGCAACAGTTCTTTTTGATGACATTGCTAGGCAACAGTTGCCGGTTTAAAATGGCATTGCTAGGCAACACTTTCGTGTTTTAAAAACTCATTGCTAGGCAACAGTATTCTTATCTATTAAAGAAAAATTTACAACCACTGTTATGCCATTAGCATATCACCGATATTTTCATTGTATGTATTGATCATTGAGGGATTAAAAACTATTCCTTATAGATGCCATTGCTAGGCAACAGTTTCGTATTTGGAGATGGCATTGCTAAGCTACAGTTTCTTGTTCAAAATGTCATTGCTAAGCAACAGTCTGGTGTTTTAAAACTTCATTGCTAGGCTACAGTTTCTTTTTAGACTGGCATGGCTAGGGAAAACATTCGTGATAGAAAAATTACATTGTTAGGCAGTCAAATTGTCTTTAAAAATTACATTACTAGTAAAAAGTTTCGACTTTGAAAAATGCATTGAAAAGTAAAAGTTTTGTGTCTGAAATTGACATTGCTACGCAACAGTAGATTACTTAATTGTTTATAATAGGTAGCAATATTGTGTTTAAAATTACATTGCTAAGCAACAGTTCTTTTTGATGGCATTGCTAGGCAACAGTTTCCGGTTTAAAATGGCATTGCTAGGCAACACTTTCGTGTTTTAAAACTCATTGCTAGGCAACAGTATTCTTATCTATTAAAGAAAAATTTACAACCACTGTTATGCCATTAGCATATCACCGATATTTTCATTGTATGTGTTGATCATTGAGGGATTAAAAACTATTCCTTATAGATGCCATTGCTAGGCAACAGTTTCGTATTTGGAGATGGCATTGCTAAGCTACAGTTTCTTGTTCAAAATGTCATTGCTAAGCAACAGTCTGAGTTTTAAAACTTCATTGCTAGGCTATAGTTTCTTTTTAGACTGGCATGGCTAGGGAAAACATTCGTGATAGAAAAATTACATTGTTAGGCAGTCAAATTGTCTTTAAAAATTACATTGCTAGTAAAAAGTTTCGACTTTGAAAAATGCATTGAAAAGTAAAAGCTTTGTGTCTGAAATTGACATTGCTACGCAACAGTATGTTACTTAAAAGTTTATAATAGGTAGCAATATTGTGTTTAAAATTACATTGCTAAGCAACAGATCTTTTTGATGGCATTGCTAGGCAACAGTTTCCGGTTTAAAATGGCATTGCTAGGCAACACTTTCGTGTTTTAAAACTCATTGCTAGGCAACAGTATTCTTTTCTATTAAAGAAAAATTTACAATCCCTGTTATGCCATTAGCATATCACCGATATTTTCATTGTATGAATTGATCATTGAGGGATTAAAGGCTATTCCTTATAGATGACATTGCTAGGCAACAGTTTCGTATTTGGAGATGGCATTGCTAAGCTACAGTTTCTTATTCAAAATGTCATTGCTAAGCAACAGTCAGGTGTTTTAAAACTTCATTGCTAGGCAACAGTTTCCGGTTTAGACTGGCATGGCTAGGCAAAACATTCGTGAAGGAAAAATTACATTGTTAGGCAGCCAAATCGTGTTTAAAAATTACATTGCTGAAGACGTTTCGACTTTGAAAAATGCATTGAAAGGTAAAGGTTTCATGTCAGAAATTAACATTGCTACGCAACAGTATCTTTTTTTAAAAGCTTTTAATAGGTAGCAATATTGTGTTTAAAAATGACATTGTTATTCAACAGTTCTTTTTGATGGCATTGCTAGGCAACAGTTTCCGGTTTAAAATGGCATTGCTAGGCAACACTTTCGTGTTTTAAAACTCATTGCTAGGCAACAGTATTCTTTTCTATTAAAGAAAAATTTACAACCACTGTTATGCCATTAGCATATCACCGATATTTTCATTGTATGTATTGGTCATTGAGGGATTAAAGGCTATTCCTTATAGATGACATTGCTAGGCAACAGTTTCGTATTTGGAGATGGCATTGCTAAGCTACAGTTTCTTATTCATAATGTCATTGCTAAGCAAGAGTCATCTGTTTTAAAACTTAATTACAAGGCAACAGATTCCGGATTAGACTGGCATTGCTAGGCAAACATTTCGTGATAGAAAAATTACGTTGTTAGGCAGCCACATTGTCTTTAAAAATTACATTGCTGAAGAAGTTTCGACTTCTCAAATGCATTGAAAGGTAAACGTTTCGTGTCAGAAATTGACATTGCTACGCAACAGTATATTTTTTTAAAAGCTTTTAATAGGTAGCAATAATGTGTTTAAAAATGACATTGCTAAGCAACAGTTCTTTTTGATGGCATTGCTAGGCAACAGTTTCCGGTTTAAAATGGCATTGCTAGGCAACACTTTCGTGTTTTAAAACTCATTGCTAGGCAACAGTATTCTTTCTATTAAAGCAAAATTTACAACCCATGTTTTGCCATTAGCATATCACCGATATTTTCATTGTATGTATTGATCATTGAAGGATTAAAAACTATTCCTTATAGATGCCATTGCTAGGCAACAGTTTCGTATTTGGAGATGGCATTGCTAAGCTACAGTTTCTTATTCAAAATGTCATTGCTAAGCAACAGTCATGTGTTTTAAAACTTCATTGCTAGGCAACAGTTTCCGGTTTAGCCTGGCATGGCTAGGCAAAACATTCATGATAGAAAAATTACATTGTTCGGCAGCCAAATTGTCTTTAAAAATTACATTGCTAGGAAGAAGTTTCGACTTTGAAAAATGCATTGAAAGGTAAAGGTTTCGTGTCAGAAATTGACATTGCTACGCAACAGTATCTTTTTTTAAAAGATTTAATAGGTAGCAATATTGTGTTTAAAAATGACATTGCTAAGCAACAGTTCTTTTTGATGACATTGCTAGGCAACAGTTGCCGGTTTAAAATGGCATTGCTAGGCAACACTTTCGTGTTTTAAAAACTCATTGCTAGGCAACAGTATTCTTATCTATTAAAGAAAAATTTACAACCACTGTTATGCCATTAGCATATCACCGATATTTTCATTGTATGTATTGATCATTGAGGGATTAAAAACTATTCCTTATAGATGCCATTGCTAGGCAACAGTTTCGTATTTGGAGATGGCATTGCTAAGCTACAGTTTCTTGTTCAAAATGTCATTGCTAAGCAACAGTCTGGTGTTTTAAAACTTCATTGCTAGGCTACAGTTTCTTTTTAGACTGGCATGGCTAGGGAAAACATTCGTGATAGAAAAATTACATTGTTAGGCAGTCAAATTGTCTTTAAAAATTACATTACTAGTAAAAAGTTTCGACTTTGAAAAATGCATTGAAAAGTAAAAGTTTTGTGTCTGATATTGACATTGCTACGCAACAGTATATTACTTAAATGTTTATAATAGGTAGCAATATTGTGTTTAAAATTACATTGCTAAGCAACAGTTCTTTTTGATGGCATTGCTAGGCAACAGTTTCCGGTTTAAAATGGCATTGCTAGGCAACACTTTCGTGTTTTAAAACTCATTGCTAGGCAACAGTATTCTTATGTATTAAAGAAAAATTTACAACCACTGTTATGCCATTAGCATATCACCGATATTTTCATTGTATGTATTGATCATTGAGGGATTAAAAACTATTCCTTATAGATGCCATTGCTAGGCAACAGTTTCGTATTTGGAGATGGCATTGCTAAGCTACAGTTTCTTGTTCAAAATGTCATTGCTAAGCAACAGTCTGAGTTTTAAAACTTCATTGCTAGGCTATAGTTTCTTTTTAGACTGGCATGGCTAGGGAAAACATTCGTGATAGAAAAATTACATTGTTAGGCAGTCAAATTGTCTTTAAAAATTACATTGCTAGTAAAAAGTTTCGACTTTGAAAAATGCATTGAAAAGTAAAAGCTTTGTGTCTGAAATTGACATTGCTACGCAACAGTATGTTACTTAAAAGTTTATAATAGGTAGCAATATTGTGTTTAAAATTACATTGCTAAGCAACAGATCTTTTTGATGGCATTGCTAGGCAACAGTTTCCGGTTTAAAATGGCATTGCTAGGCAACACTTTCGTGTTTTAAAACTCATTGCTAGGCAACAGTATTCTTTTCTATTAAAGAAAAATTTACAATCCCTGTTATGCCATTAGCATATCACCGATATTTTCATTGTATGAATTGATCATTGAGGGATTAAAGGCTATTCCTTATAGATGACATTGCTAGGCAACAGTTTCGTATTTGGAGATGGCATTGCTAAGCTACAGTTTCTTATTCAAAATGTCATTGCTAAGCAACAGTCAGGTGTTTTAAAACTTCATTGCTAGGCAACAGTTTCCGGTTTAGACTGGCATGGCTAGGCAAAACATTCGTGAAGGAAAAATTACATTGTTAGGCAGCCAAATCGTGTTTAAAAATTACATTGCTGAAGACGTTTCGACTTTGAAAAATGCATTGAAAGGTAAAGGTTTCATGTCAGAAATTAACATTGCTACGCAACAGTATCTTTTTTTAAAAGCTTTTAATAGGTAGCAATATTGTGTTTAAAAATGACATTGTTATTCAACAGTTCTTTTTGATGGCATTGCTAGGCAACAGTTTCCGGTTTAAAATGGCATTGCTAGGCAACACTTTCGTGTTTTAAAACTCATTGCTAGGCAACAGTATTCTTTTCTATTAAAGAAAAATTTACAACCACTGTTATGCCATTAGCATATCACCGATATTTTCTTTGTATGTATTGGTCATTGAGGGATTAAAGGCTATTCCTTATAGATGACATTGCTAGGCAACAGTTTCGTATTTGGAGATGGCATTGCTAAGCTACAGTTTCTTATTCATAATGTCATTGCTAAGCAAGAGTCATCTGTTTTAAAACTTAATTACAAGGCAACAGATTCCGGATTAGACTGGCATTGCTAGGCAAACATTTCGTGATAGAAAAATTACGTTGTTAGGCAGCCAAATTGTCTTTAAAAATTACATTGCTAGGAAGAAGTTTCGACTTTGAAAAATGCATTGAAAGGTAAAGGTTTCGTGTCAGAAATTGACATTGCTACGCAACAGTATCTTTTTTTAAAAGTTTTAATAGATAGCAATATTGTGTTTAAAAATGACATTGCTAAGCAAAAGTTATTTTTAATGACATTGCTAGGCAACAGTTTCCGGTTTAAAATGGCATTGCTAGGCAACACGTTCGTGTTTCAAAACTCATTGCTAGGCAACAGTATTCTTTCTATTAAAGAAAAATTTACAACCCCTGTTATGCCATTAGCATATCACCGATATTTTCATTGTATGTATTGATCATTGAGGGATTAAAAACTTTTCCTTATAGAAGACATTGCTAGGCAACAGTTTCGTATTTGGAGATGGCATTGCTAAGCTACAGTTTCATGTTCAAAATGTCATTGCTAAGCAAGAGTCATCTGTTTTAAAACTTAGTTACTAGGCAACAGTTTCCGGTTTAGACTGGCATTGCTACGCAACATTTTCGTGTTTTAAAACTCATTACTAGGCAACAGAATTCTTTCTATTAAAGCAAAATTTACAACCCATGTTTGGCCATTAGCATATCACCGATATTTTCATTGTATGTATTGATCAATGAGGGATTAAAAACTATTCCTTATAGATGCCATTGCTAGGCAACAGTTTCGTATTTGGATATGGCATTGCTAAGCTACATTTTCTTGTTCAAAATGTCATTGCTAAGCAACAGTCTGGTGTTTTAAAACTTCATTGCTAGGCTACAGTTTCTATTTAGACTGGCGTGGCTAGGGAAAACTTTCGTGATAGAAAAATTACATTGTTAGGCAGTCAAATTGTCTTTAAAAATTAAATTGCTAGGAAAAAGTTTCGACTTTGAAAAATGCATTGAAAAGTAAAAGTTTTGTGTCTGAAATTGACATTGCTACGCAACAGTATATTACTTAAAAGTTTTTAATAGGTAGCAATATTGTGTTTAAAATTACATTACTAAGCAACAGTTCTTTTTGATGGCATTGCTAGGCCACAGTTTCCGGTTTAAAATGGTATTGCTAGGCAACACTTTCGTGTTTTAAAACTCATTGCTAGGCAACAGTATTCTTTTCTATTAAAGAAAAATTTACAACCACTGTTATGCCATTAGTATATCACCGATATTTTCATTGTATGTATTGATCATTGAGGGATTAAAAACTATTCCTTATAGATGCCATTGCTAGGCAACAGTTTCGTATTTGGAGATGGCATTGCTAAGCTACAGTTTCTTGTTCAAAATGTCATTGCTAAGCAACAGTCAGGTGTTTTAAAACTTCATTGCTAGGCTACAGTTTCTTTTTAGACTGGCATGGCTAGGGAAAACTTTCGTGATAGAAAAATTACATTGTTAGGCAGTCAAATTGTCTTTAAAAATTAAATTGCTAGGAAAAAGTTTCGACTTTGAAAAATGCATTGAAAAGTAAAAGTTTTGTGTCTGAAATTGACATTGCTACGCAACAGTATATTACTAAAAAGTTTATAATAGGTAGCAATATTGTGTTTAAAATTACATTGCTAAGAAACAGTTCTTTTTGATGACATTGCTAGGCAACAGTTTCCGGTTTAAAATGGCATTGCTAGGCAACACTTTCGTGTTTTAAAACTCATTGCTATGCAACAGTATTATTTTCTATTAAAGAAAACTTTACAACCACTGTTATGCCATTAGCATATCACCGATATTTTCTTTGTACGAATTGATCATTGAGGGATTAAAGGCTATTCCATATAGATGACATTGCTAGGCAACAGTTTCGTATTTGGAGATGGCATTGCTAAGCTACAGTTTCTTATTAAAAATGTCATTGCTAAGCTAAAGTCATGTGTTTTAAAACTTCATTGCTAGGCAACAGTTTCCGGTTTAGACTGGCATGGCTAGGCAAAACATTCATGATAGAAAAATTACATTGTTAGGAAGCCAAATTGTCTTTAAAAATTACATTTCTAGGAAGAAGTTTCGACTTTGAAAAATGCATTGAAAGGTAAAGGTTTCGTGTCAGAAATTGACATTGCTACGCAAGAGTATCTTTTTTTAAAAGTTTTAATAGGTAGCAATATTGTGTTTAAAAATGACATTGCTAAGCAACAGTTCTTTTTAATGACATTGCTAGGCAACAGTTTCCGGTTTAAAATGGCATTGCTAGGCAACACTTTCGTGATTTAAAACTCATTGCTAGGCAACAGTATTCTTTCTATTAAAGAAAAATTTACAACCCCTGTTATGCCATTAGCATATCACCGATATTTTCATTGTATGTATTGATCATTGAGGGATTAAAGGCTATTCCTTATAGATGAAATTGCTAGGCAACAGTTTCGTATTTGGAGATGGCATTGCTAAGCTACAGTTTCATATTCAAAATGTCATTGCTAAGCAACAGTCAGGTGTTTTAAAACTTCATTGCTAGGCAACAGTTTCCGGTTTAGACTGGCATGGCTAGGCAAAACATTCGTGATAGAAAAATTACATTGTTAGGCAGCCACATTGTCTTTAAAAATTACATTGCTGAAGAAGTTTCGACTTCTCAAATGCATTGAAAGGTAAACGTTTCGTGTCAGAAATTGACATTGCTACGCAACAGTATATTTTTTTAAAAGCTTTTAATAGGTAGCAATAATGTGTTTAAAAATGACATTGCTAAGCAACAGTTCTTTTTGATGGCATTGCTAGGCAACAGTTTCCGGTATAAAATGGCATTTCTAGGCAACACTTTCGTGTTTTAAAACTCATTGCTAGGCAACAGTATTCTTTCTATTAAAGCAAAATTTACAACCCATGTTTTGCCATTAGCATATCACCGATATTTTCATTGTATGTATTGATCATTGAAGGATTAAAAACTATTCCTTATAGATGCCATTGCTAGGCAACAGTTTCGTATTTGGAGATGGCATTGTTAAGCTACAGTTTCTTATTCAAAATGTCATTGCTAAGCAACAGTCATGTGTTTTAAAACTTCATTGCTAGGCAACAGTTTCCGGTTTAGCCTGGCATGGCTAGGCAAAACATTCATGATAGAAAAATTACATTGTTCGGCAGCCAAATTGTCTTTAAAAATTAAATTGCTAGGAAGAAGTTTCGACTTTGAAAATTGCATTGAACGGTAAAGGTTTCGTGTCAGAAATTGACATTGCTACGCAACAGTATCTTTTTTTAAAAGCTTTTAATAGGTAGCAATATTGTGTTTAAAAATGACATTGCTATTCAACAGTTCTTTTTGATGGCATTGCTAGGCAACAGTTTCCGGTTTAAAATGGCATTGCTAGGCAACACTTTCGTGTTTTAAAACTCATTGCTAGGCAACAGTATTCTTTTCTATTAAAGAAAAATTTACAACCACTGTTATGCCATTAGCATATCACCGATATTTTCATTGTATGTATTGGTCATTGAGGGATTAAAGGTTATTCCTTATAGATGACATTGCTAGGCAACAGTTTCGTATTTGGAGGTGGCATTGCTAAGCTACAGTTTCATATTCAAAATGTCATTGCTAAGCAACAGTCAGGTGTTTTAAAACTTCATTGCTAGGCTACAGTTTCTTTTTAGACTGGCATGGCTAGGGAAAACTTTCGTGATAGAAAAATTACATTGTTAGGCAGTCAAATTGTCTTTAAAAATTACATTGCTAGGAAAAAGTTTCGACTTTGAAAAATGCATTGAAAAGTAAAAGTTTTGTGTCTGAAATTGACATTGCTACGCAACAGTATATTACTAAAAAGTTTATAATAGGTAGCAATATTGTGTTTAAAATTACATTGCTAAGAAACAGTTCTTTTTGATGACATTGCTAGGCAACAGTTTCCGGTTTAAAATGGCATTGCTAGGCAACACTTTCGTGTTTTAAAACTCATTGCTATGCAACAGTATTATTTTCTATTAAAGAAAACTTTACAACCACTGTTATGCCATTAGCATATCACCGATATTTTCTTTGTATGAATTGATCATTGAGGGATTAAAGGCTATTCCTTATAGATGACATTGCTAGGCAACAGTTTCGTATTTGGAGATGGCATTGCTAAGCTACAGTTTCTTATTAAAAATGTCATTGCTAAGCTACAATCATGTGTTTTAAAACTTCATTGCTAGGCAACAGTTTCCGGTTTAGACTGGCATGGCTAGGCAAAACATTCGTGATAGAAAAATTACATTGTTAGGCAGCCACATTGTCTTTAAAAATTACATTGTTGAAGAAGTTTCGACTTCTCAAATGCATTGAAAGGTAAACGTTTCGTGTCAGAAATTGACATTGCTACGCAACAGTATATTTTTTTAAAAGCTTTTAATAGGTAGCAATAATGTGTTTAAAAATGACATTGCTAAGCAACAGTTCTTTTTGATGGCATTGCTAGGCAACAGTTTCCGGTTTAAAATGGCATTGCTAGGCAACACTTTCGTGTTTTAAAACTCATTGCTAGGCAACAGTATTCTTTCTATTAAAGCAAAATTTACAACCCATGTTTTGCCATTAGCATATCACCGATATTTTCATTGTATGTATTGATCATTGAAGGATTAAAAACTATTCCTTATAGATGCCATTGCTAGGCAACAGTTTCGTATTTGGAGATGGCATTGCTAAGCTACAGTTTCTTATTCAAAATGTCATTGCTAAGCAACAGTCATGTGTTTTAAAACTTCATTGCTAGGCAACAGTTTCCGGTTTAGCCTGGCATGGCTAGGCAAAACATTCATGATAGAAAAATTACATTGTTCGGCAGCCAAATTGTCTTTAAAAATTACATTGCTAGGAAGAAGTTTCGACTTTGAAAAATGCATTGAAAGGTAAAGGTTTCGTGTCAGAAATTGACATTGCTACGCAACAGTATCTTTTTTTAAAAGATTTAATAGGTAGCAATATTGAGTTTAAAAATGACATTGCTAAGCAACAGTTCTTTTTGATGACATTGCTAGGCAACAGTTGCCGGTTTAAAATGGCATTGCTAGGCAACACTTTCGTGTTTTAAAAACTCATTGCTAGGCAACAGTATTCTTATCTATTAAAGAAAAATTTACAACCACTGTTATGCCATTAGCATATCACCGATATTTTCATTGTATGTATTGATCATTGAGGGATTAAAAACTATTCCTTATAGATGCCATTGCTAGGCAACAGTTTCGTATTTGGAGATGGCATTGCTAAGCTACAGTTTCTTGTTCAAAATGTCATTGCTAAGCAACAGTCTGGTGTTTTAAAACTTCATTGCTAGGCTACAGTTTCTTTTTAGACTGGCATGGCTAGGGAAAACATTCGTGATAGAAAAATTACATTGTTAGGCAGTCAAATTGTCTTTAAAAATTACATTACTAGTAAAAAGTTTCGACTTTGAAAAATGCATTGAAAAGTAAAAGTTTTGTGTCTGAAATTGACATTGCTACGCAACAGTATATTACTTAAATGTTTATAATAGGTAGCAATATTGTGTTTAAAATTACATTGCTAAGCAACAGTTCTTTTTGATGGCATTGCTAGGCAACAGTTTCCGGTTTAAAATGGCATTGCTAGGCAACACTTTCGTGTTTTAAAACTCATTGCTAGGCAACAGTATTCTTATCTATTAAAGAAAAATTTACAACCACTGTTATGCCATTAGCATATCACCGATATTTTCATTGTATGTATTGATCATTGAGGGATTAAAAACTATTCCTTATAGATGCCATTGCTAGGCAACAGTTTCGTATTTGGAGATGGCATTGCTAAGCTACAGTTTCTTGTTCAAAATGTCATTGCTAAGCAACAGTCTGGTGTTTTAAAACTTCATTGCTAGGCTACAGTTTCTTTTTAGACTGGCATGGCTAGGGAAAACATTCGTGATAGAAAAATTACATTGTTAGGCAGCCAAATTGTCTTTAAAAATTACATTGCTAGGAAGAAGTTTCGACTTTGAAAAATGCATTGAAAGGTAAAGGTTTCGTGTCAGAAATTGACATTGCTACGCAACAGTATCTTTTTTTTAAAGTTTTAATAGGTAGCAATACTGTGTTTAAAAATGACATTGCTAAGCAACAGTTCTTTTTAATGAGATTGCTAGGCAACAGTTTCCGGTTTAAAATGGCATTGCTAGGCAACACTTTCGTGTTTTAAAACTCATTGCTAGGCAACGGTATTCTTTCTATTAAATAAAAATTTACAACCCCTGTTATGCCATTAGCATATCACCGATATTTTCATTGTATGTATTGATCATTGAGGGATTAAAGGCTATTCCTTATAGATGACATTGCTAGGCAACAGTTTCGTATTTGGAGATGGCATTGCTAAGCTACAGTTTCTTATTCAAAATGTCATTGCTAAGCAACAGTCAGGTGTTTTAAATCTTCATTGCTAGGCAACAGTTTCCGGTTTAGACTGGCATTGCTAGGCAAACATTTCGTGATAGAAAAATTACGTTGTTAGGCAGCCAAATTGTCTTTAAAAATTACATTGCTAGGAAGAAGTTTCGACTTTGAAAAATGCATTGAAAGGTAAAGGTTTCGTGTCAGAAATTGACATTGCTACGCAACAGTATCTTTTTTTAAAAGTTTTAATAGATAGCAATATTGTGTTTAAAAATGACATTGCTAAGCAAAAGTTATTTTTAATGACATTGCTAGGCAACAGTTTCGGGTTTAAAATGGCATTGCTAGGCAACACGTTCGTGTTTCAAAACTCATTGCTAGGCAACAGTATTCTTTTCTATTAAAGAAAAATTTACAACCCCTGTTATGCCATTAGCATATCACCGATATTTTCATTGTATGTATTGATCATTGAGGGATTAAAGGCTATTCCTTATAGATGACATTGCTAGGCAACAGTTTCGTATTTGGAGGTGGCATTGCTAAGCTACAGTTTCTTGTCCAAAATGTCATTGCTAAGCAACAGTCTGGTGTTTTAAAACTTCATTGCTAGGCTACAGTTTCTTTTTAGACTGGCATGGCTAGGGAAAACTTTCGTGATAGAAAAATTACATTGTTAGGCAGTCAAATTGTCTTTAAAAATTGCATTGCTAGGAAAAAGATTCTACTTTGAAAAATGCATTGAAAAGTAAAAGTTTTGTGTCTGAAATTGACATTGCTACGCAACAGTATATTACTAAAAAGTTTATAATAGGTAGCAATATTGTGTTTAAAATTACATTGCTAACCAACAGTTCTTTTTGATGACATTGCTAGGCAACAGTTTCCGGTTTAAAATGGCATTGCTAGGCAACACTTTCGTGTTTTAAAACTCATTGCTAGGCAACAGTATTCTTTTCTATTAAAGAATAATTTACAACCCCTGTTATGCCATTAGTATATCACCGATATTTTCATTGTATGTATTGATCATTGAGGGATTAAAAACTATTCCTTATAGATGCCATTGCTAGGCAACAGTTTCGTATTTGGAGATGGCATTGCTAAGCTACAGTTTCTTATTCAAAATGTCATTGCTAAGCAACAGTCAGGTGTATTAAAAAACTTCATTGTTAGGCAACAGTTTCCGGTTTAGACTGGCATAGCTAGGCAAAACATTCGTGATAGAAAAATTACATTGTTAGGCAGCCAAATTGTCTTTAAAAATTACATTGCTAGGAAGAAGTTTCGACTTTGAAAAACGCATTGAAAGGTAAAGATTTCGTGTCAGAAATTGACATTGCTACGCAACAGTACCTTTTTTTTAAAGATTTAATAGGTAGCAATATTGTGTTTAAAAATGACATTGCTAAGCAACAGTTCTTTTTTATGACATTGCTAGGCAACAGTTTCCGGTTTAAAATGTCATTGCTAGGCAACACTTTGGTGTTTTAAAACTCATTGCTAGGCAACAGTATTCTTATCTATTAAAGAAAAATTTACAACCACTGTTATGCCATTAGCATATCACCGATATTTTCATTGTATGTATTGATCATTGAGGGATTTAAAACTATTCCTTATAGATGCCATTGCTAGGCAACAGTTTCGTATTTGGAGATGGCATTGCTAAGCTACAGTTTCTTGTTCAAAATGTCATTGCTAAGCAACAGTCTGAGTTTTAAAACTTCATTGCTAGGCTATAGTTTCTTTTTAGACTGGCATGGCTAGGGAAAACATTCGTGATAGAAAAATTACATTGTTAGGCAGTCAAATTGTCTTTAAAAATTACATTGCTAGTAAAAAGTTTCGACTTTGAAAAATGCATTGAAAAGTAAAAGCTTTGTGTCTGAAATTGACATTGCTACGCAACAGTATGTTACTTAAAAGTTTATAATAGGTAGCAATATTGTGTTTAAAATTACATTGCTAAGCAACAGATCTTTTTGATGGCATTGCTAGGCAACAGTTTCCGGTTTAAAATGGCATTGCTAGGCAACACTTTCGTGTTTTAAAACTCATTGCTAGGCAACAGTATTCTTTTCTATTAAAGAAAAATTTACAATCCCTGTTATGCCATTAGCATATCACCGATATTTTCATTGTATGAATTGATCATTGAGGGATTAAAGGCTATTCCTTATAGATGACATTGCTAGGCAACAGTTTCGTATTTGGAGATGGCATTGCTAAGCTACAGTTTCTTATTCAAAATGTCATTGCTAAGCAACAGTCAGGTGTTTTAAAACTTCATTGCTAGGCAACAGTTTCCGGTTTAGACTGGCATGGCTAGGCAAAACATTCGTGAAGGAAAAATTACATTGTTAGGAAGCCAAATCGTGTTTAAAAATTACATTGCTGAAGACGTTTCGACTTTGAAAAATGCATTGAAAGGTAAAGGTTTCATGTCAGAAATTAACATTGCTACGCAACAGTATCTTTTTTTAAAAGCTTTTAATAGGTAGCAATATTGTGTTTAAAAATGACATTGTTATTCAACAGTTCTTTTTGATGGCATTGCTAGGCAACAGTTTCCGGTTTAAAATGGCATTGCTAGGCAACACTTTCGTGTTTTAAAACTCATTGCTAGGCAACAGTATTCTTTTCTATTAAAGAAAAATTTACAACCACTGTTATGCCATTAGCATATCACCGATATTTTCATTGTATGTATTGGTCATTGAGGGATTAAAGGCTATTCCTTATAGATGACATTGCTAGGCAACAGTTTCGTATTTGGAGATGGCATTGCTAAGCTATAGTTTCTTATTCATAATGTCATTGCTAAGCAAGAGTCATCTGTTTTAAAACTTAATTACAAGGCAACAGATTCCGGATTAGACTGGCATTGCTAGGCAAACATTTCGTGATAGAAAAATTACGTTGTTAGGCAGCCAAATTGTCTTTAAAAATTACATTGCTAGGAAGAAGTTTCGACTTTGAAAAATGCATTGAAAGGTAAAGGTTTCGTGTCAGAAATTGACATTGCTACGCAACAGTATCTTTTTTTAAAAGTTTTAATAGATAGCAATATTGTGTTTAAAAATGACATTGCTAAGCAAAAGTTATTTTTAACGACATTGCTAGGCAACAGTTTCCGGTTTAAAATGGCATTGCTAGGCAACACGTTCGTGTTTCAAAACTCATTGCTAGGCAACAGTATTCTTTCTATTAAAGAAAAATTTACAACCCCTGTTATGCCATTAGCATATCACCGATATTTTCATTGTATGTATTGATCATTGAGGGATTAAAAACTTTTCCTTATAGAAGACATTGCTAGGCAACAGTTTCGTATTTGGAGATGGCATTGCTAAGCTACAGTTTCATGTTCAAAATGTCATTGCTAAGCAAGAGTCATCTGTTTTAAAACTTAGTTACTAGGCAACAGTTTCCGGTTTAGATTGGCATTGCTACGCAACATTTTCGTGTTTTAAAACTCATTACTAGGCAACAGAATTCTTTCTATTAAAGCAAAATTTACAACCCATGTTTGGCCATTAGCATATCACCGATATTTTCATTGTATGTATTGATCAATGAGGGATTAAAAACTATTCCTTATAGATGCCATTGCTAGGCAACAGTTTCGTATTTGGATATGGCATTGCTAAGCTACATTTTCTTGTTCAAAATGTCATTGCTAAGCAACAGTCTGGTGTTTTAAAACTTCATTGCTAGGCTACAGTTTCTATTTAGACTGGCGTGGCTAGGGAAAACTTTCGTGATAGAAAAATTACATTGTTAGGCAGTCAAATTGTCTTTAAAAATTAAATTGCTAGGAAAAAGTTTCGACTTTGAAAAATGCATTGAAAAGTAAAAGTTTTGTGTCTGAAATTGACATTGCTACGCAACAGTATATTACTTAAAAGTTTTTAATAGGTAGCAATATTGTGTTTAAAATTACATTACTAAGCAACAGTTCTTTTTGATGGCATTGCTAGGCCACAGTTTTCGGTTTAAAATGGTATTGCTAGGCAACACTTTCGTGTTTTAAAACTCATTGCTAGGCAACAGTATTCTTTTCTATTAAAGAAAAATTTACAACCACTGTTATGCCATTAGTATATCACCGATATTTTCATTGTATGTATTGATCATTGAGGGATTAAAAACTATTCCTTATAGATGCCATTGCTAGGCAACAGTTTCGTATTTGGAGATGGCATTGCTAAGCTACAGTTTCTTGTTCAAAATGTCATTGCTAAGCAACAGTCAGGTGTTTTAAAACTTCATTGCTAGGCTACAGTTTCTTTTTAGACTGGCATGGCTAGGGAAAACTTTCGTGATAGAAAAATTACATTGTTAGGCAGTCAAATTGTCTTTAAAAATTACATTGCTAGGAAAAAGTTTCGACTTTGAAAAATGCATTGAAAAGTAAAAGTTTTGTGTCTGAAATAACATTGCTACGCAACAGTATATTACTAAAAAGTTTATAATAGGTAGCAATATTGTGTTTAAAATTACATTGCTAAGAAACAGTTCTTTTTGATGACATTGCTAGGCAACAGTTTCCGGTTTAAAATGGCATTGCTAGGCAACACTTTCGTGTTTTAAAACTCATTGCTATGCAACAGTATTATTTTCTATTAAAGAAAACTTTACAACCACTGTTATGCCATTAGCATATCACCGATATTTTCTTTGTATGAATTGATCATTGAGGGATTAAAGGCTATTCCTTATAGATGACATTGCTAGGCAACAGTTTCGTATTTGGAGATGGCATTGCTAAGCTACAGTTTCTTATTAAAAATGTCATTGCTAAGCTACAGTCATGTGTTTTAAAACTTCATTGCTAGGCAACAGTTTCCGGTTTAGACTGGCATGGCTAGGCAAAACATTCATGATAGAAAAATTACATTGTTAGGAAGCCAAATTGTCTTTAAAAATTACATTTCTAGGAAGAAGCTTCGACTTTGAAAAATGCATTGAAAGGTAAAGGTTTCGTGTCAGAAATTGACATTGCTACGCAAGAGTATCTTTTTTTAAAAGTTTTAATAGGTAGCAATATTGTGTTTAAAAATGACATTGCTAAGCAACAGTTCTTTTTAATGACATTGCTAGGCAACAGTTTCCGGTTTAAAATGGCATTGCTAGGCAACACTTTCGTGATTTAAAACTCATTGCTAGGCAACAGTATTCTTTCTATTAAAGAAAAATTTACAACCCCTGTTATGCCATTAGCATATCACCGATATTTTCATTGTATGTATTGATCATTGAGGGATTAAAGGCTATTCCTTATAGATGAAATTGCTAGGCAACAGTTTCGTATTTGGAGATGGCATTGCTAAGCTACAGTTTCATATTCAAAATGTCATTGCTAAGCAACAGTCA
Source organism: Ectobius pallidus (assembly GCA_964059195.1). Classification (NCBI taxonomy): domain Eukaryota; kingdom Metazoa; phylum Arthropoda; class Insecta; order Blattodea; family Ectobiidae; genus Ectobius; species Ectobius pallidus. The sequence goes on from CAXKWD010000414.1 coordinate 96,710, forward strand.
GGTGTTTTAAAACTTCATTGCTAGGCAACAGTTTCCGGTTTAGACTGGCATGGCTAGGCAAAACATTCGTGATAGAAAAATTACATTGTTAGGCAGCCACATTGTCTTTAAAAATTACATTGCTGAAGAAGTTTCGACTTCTCAAATGCATTGAAAGGTAAACGTTTCGTGTCAGAAATTGACATTGCTACGCAACAGTATATCTTTTTAAAAGCTTTTAATAGGTAGCAATAATGTGTTTAAAAATGACATTGCTAAGCAACAGTTCTTTTTGATGGCATTGCTAGGCAACAGTATTCTTTCTATTAAAGCAAAATTTACAACCCATGTTTTGCCATTAGCATATCACCGATATTTTCATTGTATGTATTGATCATTGAAGGATTAAAAACTATTCCTTATAAATGCCATTGCTAGGCAACAGTTTCGTATTTGGAGATGGCATTGCTAAGCTACAGTTTCTTATTCAAAATGTCATTGCTAAGCAACAGTCATGTGTTTTAAAACTTCATTGCTAGGCAACAGTTTCCGGTTTAGCCTGGCATGGCTAGGCAAAACATTCATGATAGAAAAATTACATTGTTCGGCAGCCAAATTGTCTTTAAAAATTACATTGCTAGGAAGAAGTTTCGACTTTGAAAATTGCATTGAACGGTAAAGGTTTCGTGTCAGAAATTGACATTGCTACGCAACAGTATCTTTTTTTAAAAGCTTTTAATAGGTAGCAATATTGTGTTTAAAAATGACATTGCTATTCAACAGTTATTTTTGATGGCATTGCTAGGCAACAGTTTCCGGTTTAAAATGGCATTGCTAGGCAACACTTTCGTGTTTTAAAACTCATTGCTAGGCAACAGTATTCTTTTCTATTAAAGAAAAATTTACAACCACTGTTATGCCATTAGCATATCACCGATATTTTCATTGTATGTATTGGTCATTGAGGGATTAAAGGTTATTCCTTATAGATGACATTGCTAGGCAACAGTTTCGTATTTGGAGATGGCATTGCTAAGCTACAGTTTCTTATTCATAATGTCATTGCTAAGCAAGAGTCATCTGTTTTAAAACTTAATTACAAGGCAACAGATTCCGGATTAGACTGGCATTGCTAGGCAAACATTTCGTGATAGAAAAATTACGTTGTTAGGCAGCCAAATTGTCTTTAAAAATTACATTGCTAGGAAGAAGTTTCGACTTTGAAAAATGCATTGAAAGGTAAAGGTTTCGTGTCAGAAATTGACATTGCTACGCAACAGTATCTTTTTTTAAAAGTTTTAATAGATAGCAATATTGTGTTTAAAAATGACATTGCTAAGCAAAAGTTATTTTTAATGACATTGCTAGGCAACAGTTTCCGGTTTAAAATGGCATTGCTAGGCAACACGTTCGTGTTTCAAAACTCATTGCTAGGCAACAGTATTCTTTCTATTAAAGAAAAATTTACAACCCCTGTTATGCCATTAGCATATCACCGATATTTTCATTGTATGTATTGATCATTGAGGGATTAAAAACTTTTCCTTATAGAAGACATTGCTAGGCAACAGTTTCGTATTTGGAGATGGCATTGCTAAGCTACAGTTTCATGTTCAAAATGCCATTGCTAAGCAAGAGTCATCTGTTTTAAAACTTAGTTACTAGGCAACAGTTTCCGGTTTAGACTGGCATTGCTACGCAACATTTTCGTGTTTTAAAACTCATTACTAGGCAACAGAATTCTTTCTATTAAAGCAAAATTTACAACCCATGTTTGGCCATTAGCATATCACCGATATTTTCATTGTATGTATTGATCAATGAGGGATTAAAAACTATTCCTTATAGATGCCATTGCTAGGCAACAGTTTCGTATTTGGATATGGCATTGCTAAGCTACATTTTCTTGTTCAAAATGTCATTGCTAAGCAACAGTCTGGTGTTTTAAAACTTCATTGCTAGGCTACAGTTTCTATTTAGACTGGCGTGGCTAGGGAAAACTTTCGTGATAGAAAAATTACATTGTTAGGCAGTCAAATTGTCTTTAAAAATTAAATTGCTAGGAAAAAGTTTCGACTTTGAAAAATGCATTGAAAAGTAAAAGTTTTGTGTCTGAAATTGACATTGCTACGCAACAGTGTATTACTTAAAAGTTTTTAATAGGTAGCAATATTGTGTTTAAAATTACATTACTAAGCAACAGTTCTTTTTGATGGCATTGCTAGGCCACAGTTTTCGGTTTAAAATGGTATTGCTAGGCAACACTTTCGTGTTTTAAAACTCATTGCTAGGCAACAGTATTCTTTTCTATT